>PVJA010001794.1:72514-105676 GCA_004027025.1 Myocastor coypus
TTTTTTTTTTTTTTTTTTTTTTTTTTTTTTTTTTTTTTTTTTTTTTTTTTTTTTTTTTTTTTTTTTTTTTTTTTTTTTTTTTTTTTTTTTTTTTTTTTGATGACACCAGAGATTGAACTGAGGACCTTGCGCTGTCTAGGCAAGCACTTTCTCCGCTGAGCTATCTCCCCAGCCAATGCTTCCTTTGGTAGTAGGTGCTGGCTGGCGGTGTGCGCTGACGCGAGCAAAGGCACACGTTGGCTCTTGCTTCGCTTCCTCTGCCTCTGCCTTCCCTGTCCTCATTTCCACTCATGCTGTTGTTACTTTGGGTTTCTGACGTAGCACACTGTGTATCTGTTCTTCGTTGTTCTCTTTGTACACTTTCTGCCTGAAATGTGAGGTTCTGCATGGTACCTAAGCTTGATTCATTCATTTTGCGCAACGTTGTATTTTCCCCATGTGGGAGACTCGGTAGGAAGAGGCTCAAGTGGAGTCGTCCGTGAGCCCTACAAGGAAAGGCGGTGTGGGGTCGGCTGGCCCGATGCAGGCGCCGCAGTGCCACTGAGACTCTGTGTGTACTCCCATGTGCACCATGCAGGGTGCCAGGCAGCTGAGTCCTGTTCTATTGATGGTTGGTGATGGCGTCCCAGTGAATAGAGCTGAGGGTCGCCAATCACCCGGGGTCTCTTCGTAGAAAGAAGACAACACTCCTGCTACCCTATTCTGTTTCTCTTTGGGCTTTATTTTCATCACCCTTTGGTCAGGTTCAAGCTCACAGGTTGGCCCCCTGTATCCAGAATCACCCACTTTTCTATTCGTGCCATAAAACTTCATAAGATGTTCATATATTTCTGGCTACTAAATTCTGAGTATTTCTGTTATAATTACTATTCATGAAATCAACTTAAACTAAAATACTTACAATAAGATCTTTATTTAAATGTACTTGGAATAGGGTCTCACTACACAGCTCAGACTGATAGCAGTTGGCTTATTTTGAGCCTCCCCAGTGCTAAGATTACAGGCATGCACCACCAAGCTGCTCTTGCTCACTGGCTCAACGCCTCTGGGGACGGGATCAGGAATCGAACCTGAGTCCCTGTGCCTGCCTGAGCAGGCACTTAACCTACTGAGTTATCTCACAGGCCCTAGATTTCCTTTTTTTTTTTTTTTTTTTTTTAACTGAACATAGTTTAAAGAATATTCATGACAAAAATATTTTGGAATTTTTTAAAATTTTTTTTATTTATTATTTTTTTAAAATTTTTTATTTATTATTTTTATTCTTGTTTCAGAACCTTTGTTTGTTTATTCACTCATTTTTATATAGGAGCAAAACCTTAAATAAGCCCTGTATTATAAAACTAGATGCTAAACCAACCAAACAATAGATAAATATGTTAAAAGCTTCATGTTGTTTTGATCTACAGTATATATTACTTGGTATCTTAGAGAGCAATACAAACTATGTGTGTAGCATTACTTGATTCATCAAAACTAACTCATTGTTAATTTCTCTTTGAACAAAAAATTTATTCTAAGATTAACCACATGATGTTTATTTTCTCAGAAAACACTTAAATGTTATCTAAAGGTCATGAATGAATTGTGCTTTAGCAATAAAAAATATACTACAATACATATTTGAAAATTTATGGAGCAATATTACCTAATTTCTTTCCAGTGGAAATAAAATTGACCCATTACAGAAATTCTGCTTTAAATTTTTTTAAATTTCAAAACATTCCCTCAACCTAGTTAACATTAAGTATTATAACTTGGCATTCATTTCATTTTAAACTTTTCATTACAATTATCTTTTTCTGTGGCTGGCTCAGCCCACCCTGGGGGCATAGGTGACACAGCATGCAGTGCCTGAGATG
Organism: Myocastor coypus; assembly: GCA_004027025.1. Taxonomy (NCBI): domain Eukaryota; kingdom Metazoa; phylum Chordata; class Mammalia; order Rodentia; family Myocastoridae; genus Myocastor; species Myocastor coypus. Next base: position 74,377 of record PVJA010001794.1, read on the forward strand.
GTGCTGTAGTCCCTGCGCTTTGTTTAAGCTTGCTAGGTGAGCACTTTAAAACGCTGAGCTCTCTCGCCAGCCCGCATAGTTTCCATTAAGCATAAATTTTCTACCATCACCCTTGACTTGTAAAGTGGCAAGCATCTTTAGAAGATGTACAGTTTTACCTCACAGGCTTCTTGAAAAAATGGCTGTGGTCATTCGCCCCCTTTAGGACCTTTTACTTAGAGTTTTTCTAATATAATTTATACTGCATGCCTTAGACAAGGACTATATTTTTACTTTGCTAATAAAACATAGCCTGAAGATAAACTCCATACTGTATTTTCTTTCTAGCTTCCTGTTGCCACCATGCAAAAATGTTCAAAAAATTCCGATGTGTGAGTTGTGTGTCTGAGCCAACGCTTTCACACCTAGCATCTCGAGTTCGCTCCACCACAGGGCCTACTTCCTGTGGGCAGGCGCACTAGTGAGTCAAACTGAGAAGCAAGAAATGCTGACGCGGACTTGCCCAACGCTCGACTAAAGTGCTCATAAGCTTTAATACAAGTTAAGTTGTTGAGTGACCATGGCTGCATCAAAATCAACTGATACATACTTTAAGTCCATGAAACACGATTTTGGGGCTTCTGCAACGTGAAGAAGATAAGCCAACATAAATTTTAGCCCATGATTTACGATGGTGATGAAAAATTATCCACAAACTGAATAGAGAAATAGAAAATGTTTTAGTTGAAAGAACACCATTTTTTCCCCATCAGTTGTGATATGAAATGAACTGAGGAAAATTCTGATAATTTAATTTGTTTCCAAGAAATATGGATAAAAGAGAGATAAATACTTTAAGTAATTCATGGACTATTGAGCCCAATGAATACTTACTGCATGTAGTTTATGGAAATTAATTTATCTAATTTTAGATAAATTTTGAAAGATCAAAAATAATCAAGATGCATTAGATGTCATAAAATTCTATAAATATTGAGGTCAAGAATAAAATGTCTTTTGGTGAAAAACATAAATGGAATTTAAAAGACACTGAAGTGTCAGTCATTAGTTATTTTGCAGAAGTACAAATCAACTTATTTTGAATACAAATTATTAATGGAGTTATGTGTTCTTTAGTGTTTCTCATCAGAAAATATTAGTAAACTTACATGAACAAAACAAAACTATGCAACAATTTTAAATGTGCTAAATTAATAAAACATATCTGAGCTGGGCATGGTAGCACATGTCTATAATCCCGGCACTTGGGAGGCTGAGGCAGGAGGATCAGTGTGAGTTCAAGACCAGCCTGGGCTACAAAAATGAGCTCAAGGCCAGCCTAAACATCATAGTGAGACTCTGTTTCAAAAAGACCAAAAAAAAAGTGTTTATTGTTTCTTCTTTCTCTTCCTCTTCTTCTTCCTCTTCCTCTTCTTCTTTTCCTTTTACCTACTTATGCATTTGATAGAGTCTTGCTGTGTAGCTTAGACTCATAGTGATCCTCCTGTCTCAACCTCCCCAGCACTAGGATTACAGGTGGGTGTTATTCAGCTTTGGTAGCTGTCTCTGCACATCTGGTGTTCCAGGCCACCACAGCATGTGACACCAGGGATCAAACCTGGGTCCTTTTGCTTGCCAGGAGGCACTTAGACTGCTGAGGTATTTCCCCAGCCCAAAATATATCTGTTTATATTCCAAAGTTAAATTTTTTTACCAAGTATGATCTAGCCAGAGATAGGCTATTTAGGACATAGTATTAAATGCAATTCTGACAGATATCTTGTTATCTCAATTTGAATATTTTTATTTAACCTGTAAGATATCTCAGACTTATATCATAAATATGTATTTTAGTTATGTGACATCAGAGTTTTCATTAATGTACATGACCTATTTTATATAAATTTCTCTTAATTTCTACTTAATAATATGATCTTGTAAGTTTTCTATAGATCTTGCCCCAACTTTGTTTATATTTTAGCATCTCACATCAGTAAATGGTAAATACAGTAGAAAGTATATAATAAACTCTGAACAGAAGATAGTTCTCTAGTCATACAGCTCTTATAGGAAGAATAATTTTGAGATATATGTAATTATTGAGAATGTTTAGAAAAAATAACTACAAATGTTAACTATTCACCTTTTTTGCTAAAATGCATACCATTAAAATTAGTAAATGGAGAAATTGAATAGACTACTACTCTACCTCTTTTGTCTTAAAAATTGATAACCCTCATGGTTAATCATTATTCAGAGAAGCACTATAGCACTGAGACTTTTGCTGTGAACTGCGTTTAACGTGACTTAAGCAAACGCTGCGATACTGAATTTTCAATTGGACTTTAGCAATTACCTCTTTATGTCATCTTAGTAAAAGCAAACATCAGTAGATGAATTGGATAGAATGAAATAAGGGTACAGTTTAAATCTGAAGCTGTGTTTCTGATTATATTAAAAGGTTTTGTTTTGCACAAGGACAAGCAAGAAATGTAGAAAGAAAATTAAAATAGCACAGCCTGAGATTTCAGAAAACAGCTTTTGTGAGAAATTGAAGCAAATCACCATAAAAAGTATCAAAAAAAAAAAAAAAACATAAATCTCCTGTTTATATGTTAAGGATAAATGCAAATTTACAATAAGAGGCTTAATTTTCTCTGCTGAAATAAGTCAAAGCTATCTCATTTATCTTTTTCTTTTAGCATTTATTTTAGGAAACCCTAACTGCTTTCTCCTCTCTAAGATGTGCATAAATCCTTATAAGACTATCCTGACCTTCTGTCAACTTTATGATCCAGGAATATCTTTCTGAAAGACCTAAACTTTTCTCTGAAATGCAAGCATGGAGAAAGAGAGGACTCAGTGCCCGGCTTCCATGGAAGGATAAGGCCTGACTCGCAGGCTTCTCTAAGCTGTGAACCCACCTCAGGAAGGTGTAACTGTGATGTTCTCAAGTCCTCTTACTCGTTTACTTGTTTTTTTGCTTGCTTTTAACTTATAAACAAGCTTATAATGAGCCATCTAGCTATACACAGAGCTGAAATTTGTCGTCTTTTAATTCATTGCCTGTGGTGTTTGTCGCTTTCTCCCACATTTCTCATTCAATGAAACTGACGTTCTCTTTATCAACCTGTAGAAATGATTTTTGCTTTGGACAATACCGCATTTCATCATAGTTGACACCGTCTTTCACTAATTTTGAATCTGGTGCCAAGCCACAGAATGCGGCCTACATCAAGGTGTGCAGGAAGCAGAGCACGTGGCAGGCGGGGACAGTGCCAGGAAGTGTCTGTGTCCTTCCCAAATTCACACCTATGGGGGCCCAGCGGGATGGCTCAGCAGGATGGCTCAGTGGTCTAAAGCGCCTGCTTGGGAAACCTTGGGCGGCTTCAGGGACCGCGGTTCGATCCCCGGCACCACATGCTGCGCCAGCCCTGCCGTCAGGGCGTGGGCTGAGCCAGCCATAAAAAAAAAAAAAAAAAAAAAAAAAAAAAAAAAAAAAAAAAAAAAAAAAAAAAAAAAAAAAAAAAAAAAAAAAAAAAAAAAAAAAAAAAAAAAAAAGAGTGAATAAGCAAATAAAGGTTATGAAACAAGAAAAACATAAATAAATAAAATAAAATAAAATTCTTAAAAAAAAAATTCACACCTATGACTCGCAAGTCATGAGGTACTGGTGTAATACATAGGTGGAGCCTTCTGAGTGGTGATTGTCTCTCACTGTTAGATTTGAAGATAGTGACTTCCTAAATAGGACCGGAGAAAGCTGCCCAGACCGTGACGGCACCTGAAAACAGGAAGTTGTCATCTTAGTGTGAGAATGTGAGTCCTCCTTGAAGTGAGACAGAAAATACAATTATTGTACTCACTCCATGTTTCACTTCCAACCCTAGAAACAATACTGCTTAACTTTGTATCTTGGACCCAAGCCCAGACGAAAAGCCACAGAAACTCTATTTTTGTTAATATTGAAGGTCCCCCACAGATTAGATAGCCCAGCCAAGATTAGCTCTTCCTGTCCTTCCCATCCCACAAAGACCCCCTCCTGTAGACCTTATAAAATCCTCATTTGTTTGCAGCTACCTTGGTCCACTAGACAGTGAACCCACTTGCTTCTATGTTCAATAAATTTTCTTCTCACGTCAGAATGCCTGCTCTGGTTGGTTGCATGGGTTCATACCTACCAAAAATAAGACATAATATAAAGTAAGATAAAGTGAGACAGAAGATAGAATTAACCAAGATATGTAAAAAGGAGACAGACTCAGTTTTTTCTGTCTTATTACCTTAAATCTCTGGCTCTGATTCTTGCTCAGCTCTGCACATGAGCATGATAACCATTTAAATACTATTTGTACTGTAAAACTTACTAGCCCTGAATCTACTCCTTCAAGACTGAGGACAGATGTAAAGATGAAAGTGCTAATGTGATTTTAGGGTACTTGGTGTTGTCCAATTACTCATTTTACAATTTCCTGTTCCATATGTTGTTGAACCAATGCCTAGAAGATTCCAAGGCTAGAATCTCCTTAGATTCCAGGAAAAGCAGAGCCACCCTGACCATTCCATGACAAGATCATCTTCTCTATAAATGGGAGCAATTATCTCATGACAGGAATCAAAACAGCTCCCAACCCAAAGAGCTATTGTGCATCTGTTAGGGAACACTTGATGACCAGGAAATCTGTCTCCCCCCTGTCCTGCTTTTTTCCTGTCATTTTATGAACGATTCGCAGCTTTTCTTTGCCCGTGATCTGTCTGTCCTCAGAGCTGAATCGAGTGCTTCTCATCCCGCAGGCAGTGGGTGCGCTCTATCTATTACCTCTGGTGTACAGAGAGCCCTCCTCATCTGACCAAAAAGGAGAGCTGATGTCAAGGTCTTGACGCTAACTCTCTGGATTTCTAGCCGTCAATCTATCATGACTGTCCTCACAGAAGCTGTGACTTCAGCTCGGAAGTGGCTTTGCCTGCCGCAAGCGCCACCTCCCCTGGCACTACAAAACCATGGGTCTCAAGCCCTTGAGGATCTACTCTTCTTTAATCATGTTTTAGGCATCATACAAAAAATGTAATTTGACCTATCTAGTTTAGACACAGCCTGTCCCTTTTGGAGAGAGTAAGGGTCAAAGAGAGCAATGACAAGGAGAGCTATATTAACTGCCAGCAAGAAGTTCGTCCACCAAAGTTACTGTAACCGCTGGAGAGGCTTTATTTTATCCTGATTCTGCCAATTTCCTGAAAAAGCAATGACTACCATGCAGCAACATGAGGTAATATGGGCAGATAAGTCATGGGCCTTATTTATAATAACTGATGAGCTTTGTACCACAAGCATGTGGGGTCTAAAGCACAATATTTAAACTTTAGTTTTTTAAAAAGCTTTAAAAGTAATTTTATTGGGCCAGGGAAATAGCTCAGTAGAATAAGCATCTGCCTGGCAAGCACAAGGTCCTGAGTTCAATCCCTAGTACAGAGCGTGAACGAGAGATTATCCTTCTACTCTTTATTCAATCTCTTTCCATGTCTCTTCTGGGAATTCTTCATAGATGCAAGTATTTATGAAACTTTAGAATTTATTTATTTTAATTTGACATTTCTACTTATTCAGTTGTATAAGAAATTTGTCACAAGTAACCAGGAATGAACATAAATATCTTCTTTCTGTGTGTGTGTGTGTGTGTGTGTGTGTGTGTGAAAACTTATTTTTTCTTAGTTTAACTATTTATACATGGAGAAAAATATTGCCAAGCCCATTTTCATTTCTTGTTGTCCAGATAATTTCAAGATGATATATTTTTCTAAGGGTATATTTTTATGTATATTTTTCTAAGTATATACACTTGAGTCTGTATTTTTGTAAGTATATGTTCCTATTTTTCTTCTTAGATCCAATTATCTTATTGTTCCACATCAATTATGCTGTCTAGCATATAGCACAACCCACATAGTCAAATTGTCAAATCAGACTGATACAAATCAGACATCTCTCAAATCAAACTTCAGTAATGATTTAATATGCAGAGTTTATATTATCAGAAGAGGAAGTGGGTGTGGTGGTGCTCGCCTGTAATCCCAGCTCTTGGGAGGCTGCAGACAGGAAGCTCGCTATGAATCTGATGTAGCAGTGAGATACTGATCACCTATAAAATACAGAAAAAAAAATCACATTTATATGATCAGAAGAAGCAGGAAGAAACATGATCTATTATTAAAAATAGGATTCTGTACTTAATATTTAGTGAGGTTTCCAAGTGAGGTGTTTTCCTTTGTTTTTTTTCCTCTTCAAAAATTAATTTTGTTAATACATTTTTACACACATAATGGCCACATTTATCATAGGGTGCTTGTACCTGTGTACATCTTAATTCTTTTCTTCCTCAATTCCTGTCCTTTCCCTTCAATCCTGCTTCCCTGCTGAAGGGTTTAGGGATAAAAGTAAATAAATAGAAAGAATAAGAGAGTGTGTATATTGAGACGCATCTATGTTATATATTAGGGAGTGGTAGAGCTTGCATCAAGGTTTCCAGGAATGAATGCTTTACTAATTCACAACTCCCCAATTATTTCTACAGGCACCCTTCTTTAGGGACGTTCTGCTAATTACATTTTAAAGGCAAAACTTTTCTCTTATCAAGCATCGCTTTTCTTTTACCTTAGAAATATAAATAGCAAAGCAATGAGGCCTGGCTGTCTGCCCACCTTCTCTCCTTACCTTTGGATCTGAGCCAGGGAAAGGAAAAATATGTATGTAATCTACTATTTGATTACAGAGGTATAATTATGGCACAACATATTGAACTTGAACATAATGTTTCCCACAATGGTCCGGGTGACCTGTAGTGCAGATAGAACACCCAGCGCTGGCTTCCGACTTGTTCGTCTGGCCAGTGTGGGCCTCTATTTGCATTTCCTGACCCTTTCCGCCAGGTTTCTGCATCTTCTCTCATGATGAGCCTCTGCCTCTCTGCTAACCTGTGGCTCCCTAAGACTAAGTTCAGGTCCCTCCCAGCCTGTGTCCCTTCTCTTTCTCTGGCAGAAGCACACTTTCTCAGCTTTCCCTTAAACACTAAACTACTCTGTAAGATAGTCATTTGTGGTTTTATTATTTTCTTTCTTTCTTTCTCTCTTTCTTTCTTGCAGTACCTGGGATTGAACTCAGGGCCTTGTGCTTACCAGACAAGCATTTATTCCACTAAGCTATCTCGCTGGCCCAATCATGTGTGATTTTACGCATTTAAAATATATGGAAGCTGCTAGAGATACAGCATTAAATAGCAAGGCAGGAAACTCCCTCTCACCTGAAGGCACTGTTGCTTAGGAAATTCTCATTAACTATCTAAAGCAGCATTACCTAATGGCTGTGTTTATCTGGGCTTGACACTAACTGTGGTTCAGATTCTAGGTTAATCCAAGACCAAAAAAAATAAAATAAAAAAAAAATAAATCTGTGCATTTTTCTATCAGTCTTCATGCTTGCCAGAATGGTGACGCTATCTGTAAAGATGAGATTGCAAATATCATTTGTTAAACTAGAAATTCAATTGTTAAGCTAAGTTTCACTATAGCAAAGTAAGCAGCCATATGTTTCATTCTTTTAGTAATTACAGGATTCAACAATTACAATAAAGAATAATCTATGTTATGAAAGGAAACAGGCACAAGTGTCCCTAAAGGTAGCAATGTGTTCAAAATCATACACCTTCTCATTGCCTGGTTAAAGACTGATTACTTACACCATACAAGGAACTCATCAATACATCTGGTCTATGTATTATTGACAGTTTCGCTTATACATTCATCAAAATATGACAATTTGCTTTTATTTGCAAGTTTATCTTTCCCTTGAAGTTAAGAGTAAAATTACTGTATAATCCCTTTGCTCATAGCAAGTTGAGTAATTCAGAGGAAAACCCAATGAAATGATTTGTGTAAAATTATTCCTACATTTATAAGAACAAATCCTGCTGTATATGTGATAGAAAGTACCATTAGCACTTGTCGAAGTAGGCTCAAAATAATGTGTTTGAAGAAAACAAATATTGAGGCGTGGCTACTATAAGCATATCATATTCACTTGCATTGTTGTTCTAAAATTAGAAAAGTACATTTGCAGTGGCTTCAGGCATTACAGTTGTATTTAAAAGAATTGAGTACAATTATGGGGAAGTTAGACCCTTGCTCTCAGGAGAAATAGAACGTTAATCTGAACACTTTCCTGAATGCAGCTCCAATTTTCAGCAGAGCACAAGCAATACATACCACCCAACTCAGTGCTGATTGTGATCTACTTTTATAATTTTCCCTCAGCAACTTTTCACTCCACAACCATTCCACAATTACAGGACTGACTCTCAAGCATCTCATTGTCACCTTGGAGTCCAGTCTTAACTGCAACATGATTCTATTTTTTGTGCAGTCCAATATAACAATATTACTGTTACTCCCAGAAATTTATAAATTCAGAAAGCTAAAATCCCCATTGTTGCACAAGGACATTTATAATTAGTGAAATCATTCATACTAATTTGATGCTTAAACAAACTTTTATCAAGTCTGCAGCAAGAAACATTTAGACTAGCACTTACTTACAAATTCAGATTTGAAAGGAGTTTCTATTTAAATTTTTGTGTAATGCATGCTAATGTCACGTTGAATTTCAAGTTCTAGACATAACAGCTGTGGAAATATGAATGAAATACATTTTATTCATTCAGTGTTCTCAGAACTTAAAAAATGAAAGAAAGCATCCATTGTAAGAGTCCTCAGAGTTGTAGAGCTGTCTTAGTTGATTTCTGTTCCTGCAGAGTAGCACTAGCACCCTCACTGCAAGGGAGGAAAGGGTGATTTTGATAAGAACTGAAAGAGGTATCATCCATAGACAGCTGGCTCCAAGTTGAGGCGGCTTGGCAGAGAGGGGGTGACACAGGAGTAGCAGCTCCTGACCTGGCAGAGGAAGCAAAGATAAAAAGCAAGACAGAAGGAGCAAAGACGCATGCTTTCGGGACGCACCTCCAGTGATCAACCTCCCCCAGGGGACTAAGTCACCAACAAGCGTCATTGCTTAACCCCTCCATCATCCCATCACCCCCCAAAGCCTCACTTCTGTGTTTAGGAGTCTTTGGGGGGTGCATCTAAATATGAACCATAACAAGAAGAGAACCCCACAGTAGCAATTAATGTAAACTACCATGACTTTGGTTTACTTATTTAATTGTTTCGCTCTTTATTTATTTCACGGGAAATATAGGAATAGTTGTAACAAAATGTGAGGGTTGGGAGAATTAAAGATACTATGTTATTAGTATTAGGAAAAGTCTTCTTAAATAGGTAAGAAGCATTATTATCACTTGAGAGCCCTTCATTTAAAAAAAAAATGTTTACCTAGAATTAAAAAAAAAAAAGAAGAGAAAAGCAGATAAGCAGCCAGAGACAGAGGCAGAGAGGCAGCGAGAGATTACATTCCAAGTAATCATAAAAAAACAGTATATAAGAAAATAAGTTAAGAATGTTTTCTCTACTGAAAGAAAGACTAACACAAGCCCTTATCTCTACTGACACAATTGTTTAAAGTTGGCTTGTCATTTTTCACAGGTTTTCAAGAAATGATCACACAGAACTTGGCATTCTATTTAGGCCTTCAATAACTGAAAGAAACCCGCTCACTTTCATGGGCATTGTAAAGGATAGGCATGTTGATTTTACATTAAAGTCATTTAAAAAGCTCTCATGAAAAACCTAGTTTAAGTTGATTATGTTTATGTTGATTATGTTTCATGAAATATCTAAGCATCCTTCACAAGCACACGCAGACACACACACATACACACATAAGCATTGTCTTTTTTTGAGACAGGGTCTCGCTATGCAGTTCCAGCTGGCCTTGAGCTCACTTTTGTAGCCCAGGCTGGTCTCGAACTCACACCAATCCTCCTGCCTCAGCCTCCCGAGTGCTGGGATTACAGGCGTGAGCCACCACGCCCGGCTAAGCATTGTCTTAAAAGCAGCCAGTAAGCAGGAATATGATGTACAGATAAATTTGATATTAAAGTTCTCATCTAAAGCAATTTGAATGAGGCAATTATAAAAGAAAGCTCTTTAAAAACAAAGGAAGAAATATGTTTCAAATACAACGGCAAAATTAGGTCATTCTCAGACATGCAAATGCTGAAACAAATCCTACAAATTCACACATAAAAACCCTGAAGCAACCAAGCAGAAGCACAGCACAAAAATGACACAATTAGCATACGAAGATGAAAAGCCAGGCTAGACGTACAAGAGGATTAGCACAGACAGGTGAGGACCAGCAGAAGAACAATCTCATGAGCAAGTATAAAACTTCCTTCACATTATTTAATTGAAAAAAATACAGTAGCTGCTACAAAGGAAATATAGGACAAATTCTCAATTTCACTGAATAAAAGGAAAATTCTCAATTTCACTTAATAAAAGTAAAAAACACGTGCTCCATAAACATAAAATTGGCTATCAAACAACATGTATATCATATGTTATATATACATATATATGTACTTCCCCTATATGTTAAAATATATGGTAGCAATGATGAAATGCCAGAAAAGAATTACAAATACATCAATATCTCAAAATATCCATTTATCTAAATAAAATTCACTCTCTGAAACATTCATTCAGTAGATTTCCAACCAACCTGAAATTACATTTCCCAAAGTTCCTCATTCTTTGTTTTCTACTTCCGCATGTTACGGTCTTTGATATCATTCTTTGATTATATCTACAGTTCTTTTCAAACCTGTTCCATTATTGGAGTGCTAGTGTCTGTTCTGTGCATTTCTGTCACTAAGGCTGCCCCTGCAGCAGAAAAGCCGCCACAACATTCATCATCGCGTGAGGCAGCATTCCATCCCTAGGACTAATGCTCAACAGAATCATCTTAAAGGAGGAAATGTTTATTTTGATTGATGATTTCAAAAATTTCAGCCCCTAGCTCCTCGGATCTATGACTAGGGCCCATAATAAGGCAACAGTGCTGCCATGTCGCAAGCCCATAGCACAAAGATGCTGCTCATTTTATGATAGCCAAGAGGCACACAGCAAAGGCACAAGGGGCTGGCTTCTCCATAGGCCCTCCAAGGGTGCACTGAAGTCCCTGCTTCGTTGGGGTCATTCTCACCTTTTTAAATTTCCACCCCTCCTGATAGAGCCAAACCTTCCACCAAGACCGTCAAAGGAACCCTAGAGACACAAACCGTAGCAGTCAAATATCAGGTCATACAGTTGATATTAATATTTCCCAGCACTGTCAAGCTGCCGGCACTGTGCCAGAGGAGGGCTACCATGTTCTACAGTGTCCCATACTATGGCATCAGAAATAACCCCTGCTTAATCGCTTACTTATCGATTCATTACTTGACATTTCTGAGCTCTGACATGTGTTTCAGCCTGGCTTCTTTTTATCTGGGTCTCTACCGTTGCGCAGTACACATCCTCCATATGACTAAGGGTTCACAGCTACCGGGGACCTCCCTTACTACATTTTTCTTATGAACTCCTGAACTCTGAAATATTTTTACAACGTTCACTACACACAAAAATAGAGAAGGAACTTTAAAATCCGCAAGCAAATAATCCTAGCTCTTATAAAGGGTGCCAGTCATGCCCCACCTGGATGACAATGACGTAAGGAAGAGCAAAGTTCAAGGACCGTGCACATTCATTGTAAAGAGAACAGAGTTTCAGCAAAGTATTTTCATGTCAGATTGCTAGTCCGACATTTTTTACAGATATGGTTTCTTGTGCACAGGGGTATACAGCTCAGTGGGGTAGTGCCTGCCTGGCAAATGCAAGGTCCTGAGTTCAATTCCCAAGACAAAGACGAACAACACATTTTTCTTCCTAATGAATTTGAAAATATATGTGAAATCTGGTATTTTTTAGATTGAGAATAAAAATTAATATGAATATGCTGCATCCTGACATGCTGAAAGCCAAAATATATGCGTTTGTGCATGTATTGAGACTGATATGCGTACCCACCGTGTGTGCTCATGGAGCACAGTAGGGCATACAGAAGCACCTACGTACACATCTGCTTTCCTCTGTATACATAATTGCATGGTACAATAAGAGTACAGATGCTCATTTTATTTTTAAAATTATTTTTCCTAATCCAAACAATAAGCTTTTATATTTTAGATTGGACATATATTTTGGACAACTTCTTTAGGTCGATGTAGTATTGCTATTAAAAAAAGAATTCAGTATGATTAGTTGTCCAGTGAATAAAACTGAGTTAGCAGATGAATTTTCTTTCCTCCCCACGTTTGTTGATTTTTATGAGTACAATCCCAGATTTGACCGACCTTCTCGCTTTTTTCTTATGGTTTTAATCTATCCTTTGAAAATAACTTCGAAATTCACTTTTTCTTTGTGGAATGACACAGGACCTGTATTATAGGCTGGCAATGAAGTTTTCTGCCCCGCTGAACCACTTTCATAAACCCCGTAATGAAAGAGTGGGGCTTTGGTTTCCCTTCTCGCTGTCCTCTACTCTTGCCACCGAGGACAAAGAGTTCCTTTGAAGGAAGCCCACAGGGCTCGGGACCTTATGAAAGAGCATCGATCGTGCCCTGCTTTCTCTGCAAGCCCCACAAAGCATGAAGTTGTTGTTACCAATATCATTATTTTGAGTCGGTTGTGTACGAATGCGAAACCCAGGCTGGGCAGAGTATGATTCAAGTATAGAAACCATCTAAATTGGCTGTGCCTTTAGAAAAAGTGAGCCTGGGTAAAATTCTTAAAAATATATGGCCACTACTTCTTATCTTTAAATTGCCTTTGGTTGGCTAAAAATTAGCAGTAAGCTTTACAAAATGCCAAGAGGAGTGTGTCCTAAAATAATGTTTCTCACATTTAAATGGTAACAATAGAACATATCATAGAAATATAGAATTATATCTCACATTATTGCATTTTATAATTCTTAAGTAAGCATACAATTATTTCCATTGTGGAAATAAAAATAATACATTATTACTTATCACTAGTAAATTTTTAAAAATCTGATTCTAAAAAGTAGTTTAGCTTGGATTCTTCTGTTAAAGTAAAATCTTACATCACTAAGCTAGACACTGCTCGGCCATTACTGATACATGTATATCCATACAAACTATTAGTATATATTCAATTTATATGTTACACAGATATATGCCATCAATCAAATGATAGCTATAGGGACATACCTTCAATCACTAGATGTAAGTATTAGTGATTTCAAGCAACTAAAATTAGTACCTTCAGAATGAAGAAGACCATGACTCTCCAGACAGCTGAGTGTGTATTAATGTGTATTACTTGCAGAAGCCCTCAAAGGGATTTCCCAGTCCTCTCAGATTCCTGCATCGTTTGCAGTATCCTCTTACTTTGTTTGAAAACTAACAAATAGAGCTGCCGACAGAAGTTCTTGCTGTAAACCCCAGAAAATCTCAAGCTCTAGGAGAGCGTATTTGATCCTCCTGGGCCTAGAAATCACACCATTGTGTCTCATGTTTTTAAGCCTTTACCATCCACGAATTTGGGAGACTATGGACCTAATCAGTCCACAATAATTAAGGGACATTATTAATGCAACAATCCAGGAAATTACAGCATTTGATATGGCATCAGTCTGTCATGCACTGTCTTGAACCACCACTGAGATTTAAAGATCAAGAATGCAAGCACAACATTCAGCTTGTACAGTTGTACAAGTATCCCCTTGTGCTATTGTCGGCATCTCATGCCTTCCAGTTTTGAAGGGTATCTTGCCTAATTAATTTTACTTCTTCATTTAGCACAGAAAGATCAGTCAAGGTGTTGCTTTAGGACAAAGATGGAAGCCCAATGGTCACGCAACAGAACACACTTGTAGTGGAATATATTTGTAGGCCATTATAGCTGTGTAGATTCACAGATGCAGATAGGGTCAACTTTACGGTTGGTCAATATTTTTTGACATTTCTACCTTGTATCCATGTAAGTCCTAGCATGCATCTTTCTATCCATCCAAGAGACAGCTAGAGCTACAAACCGATTCTGCAGGAACAGTGCCAATGAGTGTCACTGGGGGCTTTGCATCTAATCCTAGGGTGATGAAACTAGGCTCTTACAAAGCAGTCTTTGGCATGTCAATTTACCATAGATGAAGGCTGTTCAGGGGCCCACCCCAACTATTTAACAGAGTTATCCCAATGACAATAAGAGTGACTTCTTTGTTCCCAACATAAGGGGGCCTTTCTTCTACTTGTCCTGTAGTTGGAGTTAAATATATATAAGTGTCCCATATCTGAAAGTAGCCATCTTTATAGGTGATTTCTGGCTGTCATGAAAAGACCTTTATTCTTGATAGGTGTTTTACTAGAGCCTGTAAGGAGGCTTCATTGATATTTTTAGAAAAAAAAAAATGAAGATATAGTTTATAGGCCACTCAACTACCTTATGAGTTGAATAAACTATGAACCTCTGAAGTTTTCATCTCTCATCAGTGTAGTCTTGTAGCTTATTCTAATCATCTCCTTGAAAGGAGGATGTGGACCATGGAAGTTCCAAGGTGCTGCACAAAGGGACCAGGCTGCGTATGAAGCAAGATGTTCACTTAAATGATTGTACATAATCCTGTGCCGGCACTAGAGAGGAACTGCACTCTCTGTTAAGAGGTGATTAGTAAAAGGGCTAAGAATAACACCTTGGGTTACTCATCTGAAGGCATCATTGTCTTTTTGAATCAGAAGTTTGAGTCTTCTATGGGATGAGGAGTATTTGGATGTTTTTTCACACTCAGGGTTGGGCTCTGGTTCCCAGGCCCCTAGCACAGCATGGTGTATTCAGGGGTCCAGGTCTATTACCTTGAGAGCTCATGAAGCTGATAAGACAGTACTGTATCGTTATTCCCAATCTGGTCCTAGGGCAGGACACAAAGAGAAAAGAGACTTTACTGGCACTAAATCTCTAGGGTGCAAAGTGGGATTTCCTTTTTATTTAGTGAGTTTCTGTTAGCTGTTGGAGTCTGTTGGAACTTATACAGTGAGCTGATATCTCTTAGTGAGTCTCCTGTTTCTCTGTTGAACAAAAAGTTATTAGTGGGTCAAGTGCCTCTGTAAAACATTTCAAATGGACTGAGGCCAGATGGGAGGCTGAGATGTAGTTCTTACTCTGGTGAGGGATAAAGGTAGTAACTGAGTAGACAGTAGGTGGGTATCCTGAACCATCTTTTAAATATGCCACCGTAGGGTTTCATTCTTTTCTTCGAACTTTCCTAATGATAGTGTCCTCAATGTACAATATAGGTGGGAGAAAATGCTTGGTGCCCAAGAAACACTCTGTATCTGTTGTTTTAAAAGATAGCCCCTAATTACTCTGTATGCTCTTATGAAGACAACTTCTAGGAATGACGTCCAAGACCAAAGCCTTAACGTATGTTGTGCTTTCTCTGTTCTACAAGAAAAGGCCTCGAACCAATTTGTGAAAGCACCTACCCAGATAAAAGGGTACTGGAGCCCTCACTCTTTAAAATATGAGTAAAATCAGGCTGCCAAGCTTCTCTAGGATATTTTTATATCTGTTGGGCTGCGGACTGGTTAAGAGGTTTGCTTGTTTTTACTTTTTTCTCTTTCTTGCTTATATATTTTATATCTTACAAAACAAGCAACTAATTTGAAGACAACACTGTGCATTACAACAAATACTGTGAAATTTATATAATTCTGTTTAGGAAAATTTTATAGCATTTGTAGTTTTTCTGTTTTAACGCTACTTTGTACCCTCCAAAATAAAAATTTAAATAAATAAGTAAAGGGATTAGTTTCCCTTTTTTCTCAGACTTTCAAGAATATAAGTCTAAAGATATCCTCCATTCTAAACTCCTGTCTGGGGTCAGCAGTCTAAGCTTGCCTATGTGGCAAGCTCAAGGACCTGGGTTTGATGCTTGGTACCACATATTGTGCTAGCCCACTGTGCTGGCCACCAAATCTGGGCATGGTGCCGCATGCTTGTAATCCCAGCACTGGGAACACTGAGACAAGACGATCACCATGAGTCTGAGCTGTGTTTCATCCGTCTGTGCTCATGGAGTGAAAAGGACGTATGGACACAGGTAATGCCAGATTCTCCATGGACCTCATATGAGGGGCGTAGTCCGAGTGGAGCTTGCGCAAAATCAGATAGGGATGGATATGGCCCAGTAGCTTCACTTATGGCTGGGTTGGAAGCCTCTCCCTTGGGGTCCAAAGAGCAAGTGAGGGGAGCCTCAGGCCCAGTGGCGGTAGATGCATGCACTTTTGCCCTAAGGGTCAGAGACATCTGATGTCCCTGTGGCTTCCATTTACATTTTCAACAAAAGTAAGGATTGTCTCTTAAGACAAAGAAAGTCTGAATATAAGGTAATGCTGATTGTGAGGCAGGATCATGATCACTACTCCCTTCTGTATTTTTTTTTTCTCTAGTAGGTAAGCAGACCATATGCACTTGCACAAAAAATTAAACATCTCATTTTCAATACATAACAATTGAACAATTACAGTATTTAAGAATACCTTCCAAAGGAATAAAAGAATGTGACAATGACTGTCCCATCTAAAATGCAGGAGAAAGAAAACACAGGAGTACCTTCTAATCCCTACTTAGTTTCCGTATCCTCTCAAGGAGGTGACATACTCTGGAGCGGGTGCTGCTATCTGGAAAGCAACCAGAAGATAGATGAGGTCAGGCTAGCTACTCCTGTCAACTCATGCCCTTCCTCTTTCTGGAAACTCACCCCAAAAACCCTAACATGTTTCCAAATGTACAAGCTACAATTAGTCTACTTGTAATGGCCATGGTGAAGAGGAAATCTTTGCTGGCAAATGAAAAATGAAAAGACCTGAATAACTACTTTTCAATTGTTAAAAAGAGAGTAAGTTTATATATATATATATATATATATATATATATATATATATATATATATATGACCAACAGGAAGTGACTGAGGCACTTCAGCATATAAAAGAGATTAGCTCACTGGGTCCTCCAAATGATACAAGAGAATAAATCGAACTCTCCACCTTCCAGACGTTACATAAATTGAATTCATATTCCCCAAAATTTAAGAATGCATTCTAAGGAACAATGGAGATGAAGAGTAGACAATATTTAGTGAAGTTGGGGGAGATAGCTCCTGAGAGATAGGAGGAAGCCTCCAAAAATGGATGATCATGGTAGATTGTACAGTAAGTTTTACAGAGCCAAATCACGAGGTGGGTACACCTTTGGACAAAACTATGCTCAGCCTGTAAGACTACAAGTTTAGTTGCTATCTGGATTATCTTTTTCTTATTGCTGAGGAAAAAAAATAAATGGTGTTCAAAATTAAGGAAGGAGGGCTTCTTCATCTCACAGTTAGTCTGACTCATCAGGCAGACTGACGACCACGTAGCCCAACTTTTCATCTTGTCTATCTTTCTCATTCCTACCACCATGTCCCCCCCGGGGTTGAACCATTCACAGTAACATCTACGGATCCCTACAGGCACCCATTTTCGAATAGAGTCTTTGAATTTGGGGGCCTGATTTTATTTTAGTGTTTTAGTTGGGTAAAGTGTAGTGATACTGGAGTAGAGAAAGTATTTTTAGTTAAAGAATAAAAAAAGAAATACATTAACTTTGTAATCTTAACATTTGTTAACAGTGATTTGGAAACACAAAAGGTTTTTTTCTAGATAAAAGTGATTATTCAGGCTGGAGATATGCCTTAGTGCACAGCACCTGGTTTCTAGGTGAAAAGTCCTGAGTTAGATTTCCCCCTCCTCAAACACACACAAAACCAAATATCAAATATAGATTTCTATTTATACAACAGAAATTATATTGATTCATCTTTGTACTAGAGTATAAAGATTGATTCTGGAGTAATATGATGAACACTAGATAATCTATGGTCTTTACTGTAGGTAAAAAATACCAAAGAATGAATCTGGGTACTTGTCATAATCTGTCCTTATTTTTTTGAAGTAGAATGCAAAATTTTGGTTTCCCTAAATAGTGTTTTTTTTTTTCTTTTAACCAGAATTTTTTTAAATCTAAATATATCTTCTCTGAGTAAAGGTAAGTGCGCTGATTTTTGTAACCCAAGTGTGTTTCCATAATTCCAGAGCTCAGCCCTCTGCTAACTACAAAAGTTGCTGTTGTTTAAAAAATAGAAGACGCTCAATAGGGGACCTTTTTGTCTTAACCCTAATTATAAGAATCAATAGACTAATTAGCTCTATGTAATTAACATTTTCAATTAAATAACTTTGACTACAAATGTGGGACAGTATTTCATATTTAAATTTAAACAGAGCTTTTCGCTACTGAAGAAAATAGTGACCTTGTACTTTGACAGGTGCTTTGCGTTCCATTACTTGCTGGTGAATATGTACAATGTCTAGTAGTATGTTGCATAAAATAAAATTTCCTATTCAAAGTGCCTTAAAAGTTAGAAACTTTTGCAATTATCTCCTGACAAAGTGAAATTAATTCAGAACAAATTTACCTAAGCTTCTAATGACTGCATGATCAGGTCATTTTATTGTTTTAGCAAACAATGATATCTAAAAGGTCACTTCACTTTACTTTGATTAACACATGTTTAATGGATAAAAGCTTCACTCTTCTGCAAGGTTAATAATTTTATTTCCTTTGAATGGAATTTTAGTATAGTAGAAAAGCCAAGTTTAAAAACTACCACTGCAAGTAATGAATGTTCTTTCTATAATATAAAATTGCACATGAATGTATTTTACTCATATGAAAGGAAATTATTTACAGTAGTTTGTACCATATATCCTGTTATGAAATAATGCCCATTAAAATGAAGAATAGCTCCCTAATCAAAGATGTCTTCAAGATTTCTGCTTGATAATTATTTTAAACAAAATAGTGTGTTTTAAAATTAGAATAAACTGTGAACAATAAAGTCAAAAATCAATAAAGTAGTACAAAAGGCTAATAAGTGCATAAAGATGATACTATTGATGCTATGGAAATGCAAATTAAACTTCTACTTAATGCTATCTTAAATGATAAAGACTGGTTGCCATTGGCAAATGCAGTAATATAAGTGCTGCCATGATGTGGGGGAGAATGAACTCTTCTGCACTGCTGGTGACCACAGTGGTAGGCAGTGTGGAGATTGCTCAGAAAACTAAAACTACAAATTCCATTTGACCCAGGCCTGTCCTTTTAAGTATCTTCTCACCATCTTACAGGGACTTATGTGTGCTCATGTTCATATCTGCACAATGTGTAAGAACTAAAGCTTAGATAGACCACCAAAAAAAAAGAAGAGAAGAAAAGAAAAAGGAGATAGAAAATTTCATTTTCTCCCTGTTTCCTGGCTCATGGCATGAGAGGGGAAGAGAGATTAACAGAGACACAGTGAGTCCATGTGAACCCAGAGGTCGTCAGGGAGAAGCGCACTGGTGGAGATGAGCAGTGTGGGCTTCAGCTACGGGAGCTGGTGAGTGACCTCATCCCGCGTGTCCTCCATGTCCCCTGGATTGTCAACTGGACCAGATGCCATTTTGAAATCCCTGTGTGAGGGACAACCCCAGAGGCATTCAGGATCAGAAAGCCAAGGTCAGGTCACCAAAAAGACACCCAGAGTGTTGAAGGCTGAACAACTTAGGTCCCAGCCACACAACCAGAGTCCAGAATTGACCTGAACTTCTGGGAAGTCGAAAGCAACAAAATCACCACCTCTCCCTGGGTTATCCAGCACCCCTCGATGGTCCCGCTGAAGGCCTGCTGGGCCATACGACATGGATCTAAGCTCTATCTGCCTCCTATTTCTACCAATGACAGTGGAGACACAACCTGAAATTGGACACCACCACAGCCTACTGGCCCCAGAAGATAATCACAGGCTGTAAGTCAAAATTCTTTTTTGTTGTGTTATTTTATTTTAATGAGTGTGAATATTGTTTGTAGGGTCTATTTGGCATTGTTTAGTTCAATCCTTTCTCTCCCTCCTGTCCTTCCAGCCATCCTCATCAGTTTCTGAAAGCCTGGGTGACCTCTCATTTCTAAAATTTTCTTCCCCGAATCACAGGGCATGGTGATACATGCACCTATAATTGCAGCCCTTGGGAGGCTGAACACAGGTGGAACACTATGAGTCTAATCTACATAGTGAGACGCTGTAGACCCTGTACTAAATACAAAATAATAATAATAATAATAATAATAATAATAATAATAATAATAATAATCCAACAGGTTTTTGATGATGCAAAGAATATTATGAGATTATTCAAAATCAATTAAAATCAGAAAAGAATGCAAAAGACATAAAAAACTAATTACAGACATAATGGCATAAAACTTGTTGTGTATAGAAAAAGACAAATAAATGAAGCATGCAGAACTCCAATTAGCTGACGTCAGAAAGGATACCTACAGCAAAGCACATATATGTCAAAATTCAAGATATTCAAAATCAGAACAGGATAATAAAAGCTGTTAGAGCAAAATGTCTACATCAGAATCCCTGCTAACTTCTCAAGAGAAACTTTTAAGTCAAAGAGAGCTTAGAATGAGGTATTTCTAGCCCTAAAAGAAAACAATCTCCAGCCCTTGTTGATGTACCCACAAAATTGTTTTCAAAACTTGATAGATGAGTTAGCTACTTCCACTTTAAAGAATACTTGAAGAAATTCACATCAACACAACTAAAAATTCTGGAAGATATTCTAGAAAAAGACAATGTTGTGTGTTCGAGATCACCCTGGCTACAAAAGTGAGCTTAAGGACAGCCTGAACTGCCTAGTGAGACCCTGTCTCAAAAAGGCAAAAAAAAAAAAAAAAAAAAAAAAAAAAAATTGCAATGGGGGACCCAATACCCCACTGTCACAGTAAATTGACTAGACAAAGGAAATTGACAAGAACTACCAGAGCTAAAGTAAACCTTTGAAAATAACTGGCTTAGTATATGTCTACAGAGTGTTCCATTCCACAATAACAGAATATACACTCTTCAAAGCTGCACATAGGACTTTCTCTACAATGGACCACATACTAATTGAAAGAACGTGCTTGCAGGAGTGCAAAGGAATTGAAATTATTCTGTCTATCATCAGGTTTTAGGGTAGTGACCTTGCAATCAATGACAAAAGAAACTACAAAAAAGTATATGAACACATGCAAATTAACACCCTCCTGAACAACCAGTGGGTCACAGATTAAATTATGGAAGAAATTAGACACTAAAGGAAGTAATAGAAACAAAATTTGGTGAAGGAAATGTGAAGGATTGAAGCAAAGGGAGGAGAATTGAAATAAAAATAATTAAGATATAACATCACAAGTACAAATTCCCTATGAAAAATGTGATAATTATGTATGCTTAAAGTAAACCCGAAGTTAATTAATTAGCCTTTGTTAATATGGTCAGTCATTTTGAACTCTCGTCGCTGTAGTACCTCAAAACTTACATGTAAAATCTTCCAAACTCAGTAAAAAGCACCCTGCAGGTCAGGGATGCTTCATTGGGTAGTTCACAGGCGCAGCCTGGATTTTCTTATATCAGCAGTCAACTGACTCAGTCAACTCTGGACCATCGCTATGTACATTTCTCTTATACTTTTGAAACCAAAAGATTAATATAAGAATGACTTTCTTATAGTGATGATCAAAGACTATTAGTGACCAAACCTCACTGGCACAATCTGCTACATCCAGTGGCTGTGGTTGCACCCCAGAACAGAAAATTCTGTACCACCCACAAAGATGAAGACAATAGCAAGATCACACTTAACATCACTTAGCGTGTAGATCTGAAATCTAGACATCCAAAGAGATTCCTAATGGCTTTGTTGTTATTGTTTGTATTAAGGGTGAAGTAAAGGAGTGTAGAAGTGATTCAAACATGGATTATACACATAAGTAAGTACAATGTTTTCTTCTCAAGTTACGATAGACAAGGGGATGGCGACAGCACTGTCGCTGTGGCTGTGCTCCTAGCACTTACGAAGGCAGGAGCCTCCGGGTTGCAGTGAGTAACAAAATGGTCCAGTGGCATAGGAAAGAGGAAAATAAAAGAGAGGAATAAACGTAGCCTATGTAACAAATTCTGAAGCAAGAAGAGAAAAAAAAATTATATAGACACAGTAAAGTAGATTTGTGTTCTTGTATAACAATGAAAGAATTATGAGCCATCACAAAGATTCAGGACAAATGGAACTCAGTTCTAAATTAAGATAAATGGAACTTGAATTTCGCTAAGGTTATCCTGAAAACATCAAGCCAAAACACATTTCTCAGATGTTCACATTTTAGGGACTTTATTGGTAGTCTTTATTGGCTGGTTCTTGGGAGAAATCTTTTATATATTATTTTGCTCATTGCTTATCTGAGATCATTAGACGAGTTGCTTCCAGATGCCCTGAGAAGTTTCCAGCGTTGTCCTATATGCTGATTTGATGAATTCACATATACTGCCACCACACATTCAAGATCTTCAAGAAAATATTTGAGTTAATGTTTTTATCAAACCAGTCCAAATTGTAGTTGTCACAGGACACAGAATGGAAGCAAACTTTTGCCAAATGCTCTATTTTGTCAGCGAGATTGTTTACCTGTTTCATTGTGTTACTGTATCATAAGGCTCATATGAACTAACTGGGAAAATAATTTAAAGTGAAACAAAATCCCTTTCTTTTGTGAATCACAAAGGATAAATATAATCCACCTTTTATTTTGAGAACTGTATTTTCTATTTCTTGCTAAACCATTACTGACTCAGGAAAAGTTGCCCAAATATAGAAAAAAAATGTTTTCTGACAAACTGACCCCAGAAATGATTTGTAGTCAGTGGGTGTTATAAATAATGTATTAGGGCTGGAGAGATAGCTCAGTAGAATACATGCTTGCCTGGTAAGTACAAGGTCCTAAGTTTAATCCTCAGTTCCACAGAAAAATTTCAAAAAAAGTAATGCATTGGTTTTTAGGTATTGACTGGAAACTGGATTCTACTGCAATATATTTAATTTGATTGATATGAATATTAAATTGTGTCTCAATATTCTGGAAATAAAGTTTATACAATCCGTACAATCTTCAGTTTAGAAAGTCCAATGCAAATGTTATGAAAATCCACCAGTATACTTAAGGTTCAACTCACATTGTTGATAAAAAGCTATAAACAGAGTTCAACACAAAACTGTATTTGAAAATGTTGACATTCCATGGAAATCTTTAGTAAAAGGTGAAAGATTTGTACGATCTGAAGAGAAACCAGAGTATTGAAATTGTTGACATTACCAGAAAAAAATCTTTTTTATTCTAAATATAGAATCTATATATAAGAATAAAAAAATATTTCACTGAAACATAATGTTTACAGAAGTTTCCAGGCAAATTGTACAAGGGTTCACAAGCTTTTTCTGAAGGGGTGATCTATGCTTGACTGCAAAACACAGTGTTACTAGTGAGGGCTGTGATGTTTGTTAATGTAACCAGTTTGGTTCAAACCACCAGCTTGTCCATCTATAGCATCGAAAGTTAGACATGGTGTGAGTGGGTATCTTAAAGAACTGGTTATCTGTTTCTTAAGCAATGTAATTAGATCACCAAAAGGGGGAGGTTGAGTCCCTAAAGGAAGCTCTACATAAATCATCAAATTGTATTTTGGCCACATCAACTGCAATCTTTTTAATTTCTCAAACATATATTACACAAATTGGGAATTTGAGACAAACGTAGACATATTTCTTCTAAATTTTCCATTTGGATTAATAGAGCAAGAAAAAAATCACTATTTAAAAATGT
The DNA here is from genome assembly GCA_004027025.1 of Myocastor coypus. Classification (NCBI taxonomy): domain Eukaryota; kingdom Metazoa; phylum Chordata; class Mammalia; order Rodentia; family Myocastoridae; genus Myocastor; species Myocastor coypus. Next base: position 98,155 of record PVJA010001794.1, read on the forward strand.
AATTGTTAATTCATCAGAGGGAACTTATTGAAAAACAGTACATGTTTATTTGCTGATTTTTAGGGTTCTATGACCAATGTGTATGTGGGTGTATTAATAGATAAATATAGATGATTGATACATTAAACATACAAAACAATACATATAAAACTATGAAAATGGGAAATTATTCATAAACAATATTATCAAAAACATGCAAAGTTTTTATATAAAAAAATTCCTTCATATGATATGTACAATAAAAAGCCTGTGTTAAGTTAGATTTTTAAGTCACAGAGAATTATAGCATGAAAAGTAAGCTTGCAAATAACCTGAAGTTACACTGCCAAACGGAACAAAATGACCTAAAAGTTTAGCAAACTAATTCTATTCTAAATCCAGAGGCACATCATATATCAAATAATATCATTCTCAATAAAATAATAGAACCTGTAATAGAACTTAAAAATAATTTAGTCTGAAGCACTGAGAAAATAAGTCACATTATGTTCCGTGATAGGGCCAGGAACCAGAACCAACATCAGACCCCAAATCCTGCACCATCCACCCAGGACCTTGCTCAAGCGCTGCACTAACCCTGAAGGGACAGGACCTTTACAGTAATGCAGTGTTCTTTTCTGTTATTAATTTTTTGCGTTTTGAATCTGGAAAGATATGAGAGAGAACCGGCGTCTCAGCTGAGCAGAAATATCTGACAGAATTTGTACAACTTTTTTTTTTTCTATGAGCCACTTGCAGAATATTTCTGACACTAGCAAGAATCACTTGAATGTCAGAATGTAGCAGGTACCAGGGTTGTCACTTCCTCAAAATAGCAGAGCTGTCAACACATCTTAATTTCCTCTATAATTAGAGAGATTTAGTTTATTAACCACTTGAATGCCCAATGGGAAAATGATATATTCATAAGGCAGCACCTGTAGTAGAAAAGGAATTTTGAAAGATCACTTAAAAATAGAGCAAACTGTTTAAAAAGGTACAGAGCTTCTTTCACAAGCACTCATAAGGGAATACCTAACTGCTCAGAGAACAAATTATCAGTCATTTTAAGTGAACCTAACATCAATGAATCCTGGGAAAAATAAAGAACCTGATCAAACTAATTGCACATTTTCTCTCGCTTGACTGTTCATTTTTTCTTACTGTAGAAGGCATATGGACTTATTTCAAAATACTGTATACAGATATGCAAATAACTGCAAAGATAAAAGCCACCTGTGATCTTCCCCTAACTGATCACTATGGTAAGTCTACTAAGTCACCAGGAGCATACTTTTAAGCTTATGTTTGTACATATATTGAAGCATCTCACTGTATATTCTGCTGGTAATCTAAACGTTTTTTGAGATCTAAGTTATATCTGTGATTACTTTATTAAAAAATGATGAAGCTGGGCATTGTGGCACACGCCTGTAATCCCAGCACTTGGGAGGCTGAGGCAGGAGGATCAATGTGAGTTTGAGACCAGCCTGGGCTACAAAAGTGAGCTCAAGGCCACCCTGAACTACATAGTAAGACCCTGTCTCAAAAAGACAAAAAAAAAAGATGTTTACATATTATAATCTTTGCACATATATAAGTAGTTTTTGAGATAAATAACAATTATGTGTGTATATAACATTAATACTGGAAAAATCAGTGTTCTGATATACCTAAAAGAGTATTTGAAATTAATGCACTTGGATGATTTTAATAGGAGTATTTTCATAGGAACCTGAATAAACAACTTTCTATTAATAAAATATTAGTTGAAAGACTTATTAATTTTAAAAATAAAAACAGTTCATAACATTAATTTTTCCAAATATTTTGCAAGAAAGATACTTCCAGATTTATTTATTTATTTACTTACAGTACTGGGAATTGAACCCAGGACCCTTGTACTTGCCAGGCAAGCACTTATTCTACTGAGCTATCTCCCCAGCCCTAGATTAAGGTTTAAAAGCAAATTATAGCTAATAACTGAAAAAGATTAGAGGCAGCAGATATACAAAGAAAACAAAGCTATTCTCTTTTAAGAAAAACGTGCTTGATGTCTCTACATAGATGTGCTTTTATAGAAAGCTACAATAATTGTATTTTTGTAACAGGATATTTAATAAAGCAATCTCATTTAATTTTGGTATCAATCTGATAGACAAGCATTATGACATTAACATTATTGCCAATGAGATGAGAAACTCATAATTCTGTAATAGTAAACAAGACTGATGGCTGCAATTTGAATCTTGTATTCAAATCTTCACATCTACAACAAATCACTCTTACTCTACAAAGGAATGCCAGCATTTTACTTCATTCTCTGCAAGCTGTGATGAGGGACATTCGTGTCAATAAGAATCCTAAATGTTCCTCTCCCAAGGCAGGACCTACGTTGGAAAATGTTGCCAATAGAAGAGAAAAGCTTCAGTGTTCCTACCTGTGTGGGACGAAGCACTTCATATAATAAAATTAAGCAAATATGGTTGATAGTGTTGTTCAACTCTTGTCTTAATAACTTTTATCTGCCTTTTAAGTACGTGGAGAGGCATGTTGTCATTTTTAATATCTTCCATGTAATTTGAGATTGGTCTGTTTTTCTTCCTGTACTATGAATTTGAACTTCATGAATTTTTGAATCTCTATTATTGAGTGGATAAGTGTTTGAGATATAGCCTCTTGATCAATTCATCTTAAGCATTTATACATATAGACATATTAATATATTTTGTGCAATGAAATGCATTTTATGTATAACTTGTATTTATATGTTAAATTCCTGCATAACTCTCCAGATCTTTTCTCTTAACTTTCAAATTTTTTTCATTAATTTTTGATGTGTATATCCCAGTAATAAATATCAAAGACCTTTACGAACATGTTCAGAATAATAAAGTGAGATTCTCTAGTCAATATCAGAAGTCTCTGAGGAAACACGTGGACACACACACCAAAGAACTGAGGGATTTTTGAGGAGTAAGTGCAGTTCAACGTTTGAAAAGAAGGACTGTGAATCTACACCCTGGATTGAAAAGCATTCTATAGTCTCACTCCAAAGATATCAAACAGTAACTGGCTGCATTTATTGCAGGATATGGAACTACGAGCAATAATACGAAGATTTGTATCTGTGACAACACTGAAGGCTTTACTTAATAAAGAGGCTATTGAAGGATTTCTAGTACAATGATTAAGCATATCTTGTTGTCCACTTAAAATGAACTTCTAAGCCAATGAATAAAGCAAAATCTAGCAGTAAATATGTTTTAGTGACCCAAAGAGGAAAAAAAATTAGTTAATGTTATGGCATGGTCATTGAAAAATGGCAATTAAATTATATACTTAACATGCAGGAAGTCAGTGCATGCCTATTTCTACCACTATTATATATACTCTTCTGTTCATTAAACCTGGAATACGAGATGGAGAAGAAAACCCTCTGAACAAATGTCACTCTTTGATCTGAGGCAGAAAGATTAAAGCAAGCATAGATCAAGATAAAATGGCAGAATGACTCATAAAATCCAATGATTTCCTTACATTAAATTGGTGAAATATGTGACTCTTCACTTCATTTGCAGGGCGTAATAGTTTACCCAGTGAGAAGAGGCACATACCACTACAGGTTAGATGGATAGTTGTCCTCAGGCAAATAAATTACTTCGTTTTGCTTTGTTTTCTAAGATACATGCTGAGATGGGAGAAAATTCAACATCTTGTTTTATAGGAGTGGGGCCTGCAAGTTAACTCAGTTGGTTAAGTGTCTGCTTGGGCAAATGCAGTCAGGCACAGAGGGCCAGGATTTGACCCCAAGCTGTACAAGCCTTACCCAGCATGCCCCAAAAGCAGCCTGAGCTAGCCAAAAGTAAAAATAAAAGAATAGAAAATAAAATAATAATAATCCTTCTTGTTTATAGGCGCAATCCTTGACCTTTCTCGTTGGATAGCTGGAATAATCTGAGACCAGTTGGCAGCTATGTAAATGTGTATCAAACATTCAAGACTGCTGAGTAATATTACCTCAGTAAATTTTTAAAACAGCCTTGATACTATCCTATACTCTTCCAGACCCTTTAGGTCCCACTTTTCTAGAAGAACATTATGTTTCTTTTCTACGTCATTAACTTTGCTTTTGTCTTTTTCTTTGTGGGGGTCTTTTGTTTTATTTTTAAGTTTTCTACTATAATAGTAACAAAAAAGTTTTGTAAGATAAGTATAGTGGCCCATGTTACTAATTCTAGCTTCCTGGACAGCTGAGGTGAGAGGATCATGAATTAAAGATCAGCGTGGGAATCTTAGGTAAGCTATAAGCAAGAGCTGAGAACCTGGCTCAGTAGTAGAATGGCCAAGATTTAAAAGCAAGCAACAAGGAGAGAGAAAGGGAGAGACAGAGACAGAGACAGAGACAAAGAGAGAGACAGAGAAAGAGACAGAGACAGAGAGACAGAGACAGAGAGATTAATTTTTAAAAGGAAGGGAATACAGTAGGCCCTCTAGCCCCACTCCTGGGCATGCTGAGCCAGCGACTAAAACCAAGCATTGTGGTGCATGCCCGTAATCTTAGTGCTAGGGAGGCTGAGACAGGAAGACCACTACGAGTCCAAGCTGCATAGTGAAACCCTGTACCAAATACATAAAAATAAAGAGATAGAGATAGATAGATAGATAGATAGATAGATAGATGATAGATAGATGATAGATAGATAGATAGATAGATAGATAGATAGATAGATAGATAGATAGATAGATGATAGATAGTCGGAAAGCAAAAGCAAACCAAAAAGAAGTACTGAATCTCTCAGCTAATCTGAGTTTAAGTTCTGGCCATGAAATGTACTGTCCAGGAATTTTGGATAGGTTACTTAGTTTTACTCATTTTATTCATCTGGGGAGAAGGGGAAACAACAGCAACAGCAAGCACCATATGACTCTATGGTAAAGGCAAAGTGAATGCATGTGTAATCCGCAGGGCCTGACACATTTAAGGGCTATTTATGCTATTTTGATTACAATATGAATTTTTCTGATAATTTTGGAATACACACAAATATCCACTTTCCATTTCCTTCTGATTCTTGGGGAAAAATAAATGAATAAAACACCTGTTCTAAATGATCCAGCGATACTACCACCTCACCTTAATAAATCGCACCACCATTCCTCTAATTAGAAAAGGAAAGCCTCATGTAGCCAACATTCAATACTGTTTTTCTGCCCTAGGCTATGGTTTATTCGTTAGAAAAGCCTTCAGGCTCCAGATTCCACATGCTACAGTTTTTTTTAATGTTTTAGTCAGACTTTTGCTATTTCTCACAAGGTTACCAAAGGCCGTATGTTAGTAAAAGTCATGATAAATTCCGAGCTATCACCATTTATTCATGTTGCAACAGCCAACAGAAACGCTGCAATGACACCCAGGACTTGGAGGCGGAGTTTCATGTGGGCACTGATCCGGTTCATTCCCGAAAATTAGGCTCTGCTCTCCGGCGGTCTAGGGCTTCTATGGGATAACTGAGGGGAAATGCAGAAGCCCAACAGTTCATCAGTTGGGAACTGCTTCCTACTGTGCGTCACGGTGACCTACTATGCTTCGTGGTGAGCAGCCCTTTCTACAAAACAAAAGTAACAAGAGCTGCAATCAGAACTATCATTTCCTGGGCAACTAACAAGCTGAAGTGTACTGCATAGGGGGCGTGAGGCGCACGGTTCCGCGATGATCAAATGGATGCACTTAGAACGGATGCTGATGTTTCTCACTCAGTCTCCCCAGTTCTGATTCTCTGCCAATCTGACCTATTCCTTTTTTTTTCTTTTTGAGAAGGGATGAATTCTGAAATTTTTGAGTTAGAGGGACTTATTCCTTGTGCCTTTCTAATAGCAATAAAATCCATTCTACTGCTTTTAGTGGTATTTCTAGATCTTAGAAATTTCTATATTTAGTTCAAAATAAAGACCTAAAATATAGACTTACCTGCTCAACTATCATTGTCAAGTTCTGCTTTGTACGTAAGAAGTATTCCAAGCCGTTCCCGGATTGTAAATTGACCTCAGTGTTCTTTCACAACCTTTGTTCTCTAAGCCTGGTTCTTTCTCCTGCTCCTGAAGCCATCACTGGGTTGTCACATTTTAAATATCTATTCGATCTTCCAACAAATCCTGTAGGCCCAGAATGTTACCATTTTCTCCTGCCTCTTTTACTTAATATGCCACGTAATATTAATGCAGAATAATTAAAAGAAATGTATTTAAATAAATAATTAATAAAATATAATTAAACATTGAGATTAAGATTAATGTCTTTTTAGCACAACACTTGCTAAGTCTTTTCTAAAGCAGAAGTCTTAGTGTCTTTTTGCTCAAAACCCTGCTAAGGGTTAGAATTGAGTCAGAATTAAACAAACTACAGGACTTACAAAGGACTAGGGCAACTGTTTGTGTTCTACTCCCCAAATCTATGTTCAGTGCTACCTCCCATCATTCTGAGGTTTTCTTTCTTCTGGGTACAAGAGTCTCCTTTAGGTTTGTTTTTTTATTTTCTCACTCTTTAGTCATAGCTCAGCTGTAACAAGTCAGCGCCTGCAGCTCCCTCTGGCTGGACTAATCACCTGACTGAAGGCATCTGAGTTGACAAAGAGAAAGTCTGACCCTGCCTTACACACTGCATCTGCTTTTTCCCTCCCACACTGATATTCTTTACGTCATTTGTCATCTTCTTGCACACTATGTGCTACTTGTGTGTGTTTTGCATGCTCTTTAAAATACAAGGACGAAAATAACTCATCTTTTTCCTAATTTTACCATCCAATATTAAAATTCCATATCTACAATTGCATATTAGTAAATTTCAAAAGCTATTAATAAAGTTGCTAAGTAAAGGACATTATCACTTTAACACTTTAAACTCAATGTAAGAGGCTAAAATTTAATAATAAAGAGAATTTTATTGATACCTAAAATATCAAATAAAATATAAATCTTGTAATTTGAAAGAGAAAACTCAAAACAGAACAGGCAGAATAAAAAATTCAGAGAGATCCATGCCATAATTCTTTATCCTAATAACATTAACTTAAATAATAAAAGAGTTGTCTCAAAAATTATTACAATAGTCCTTCAAAGTTAGGAACATTCCTATCTATGATCAAAATGAAATATATCAATGGGATAAGAGTCAAAGAGTTTCTGACTTTGAACTTGGAGGAAGGATGTGAAAGTTCTAGAGAAGTTCACAGGTAATAAAATGTATTGTACTGTTGCAACTTTCTTTCTTTCCTTTTTTCTTTCTTTCCTTTTTTTTTTTTCCTTAGTACCAGGCACTGCCCTCTCAACTTTTAGAGAAGACACAGTACTGTGCCAAGTACAACTTTAATCAGCTGAGAGCAATGTCAGACTACTGTCTTCCCTCGATTATAATGTAATAGTTATATTTTTCTTAAGTAAATTACATAGATATAAGTTTACTATAGCCAGAATATAAAGCTAAAATTGTATGGGAGAAATCCACAATTAAATAGATACCAAGAAAATTGAAACTGCATGCTGC
>PVJA010001794.1:105776-118904 GCA_004027025.1 Myocastor coypus
AAAAAAAAAAAAAAAAAAAAAGAGAGAAAAGAAAAGTAAAAAAGCAAACATAAGCACAAGTCACAATAAAAATAAAAGTAGCACAAGTCACAATAAAAATAAAAGTTCAAATTTTCTGTTAAAGATCTTAATCCCAAGATGGAAGACATCCACAAAGTTATTGCAGTAATTGTAAACATCATGTAAAGTCTTCTAAACTACATTAAATTGGGTCAGCGAGATAGCTCAGTGGTCTAAAGCGCCTGCTTAGGCAACCTTAGGCAATCACAGGGGACCACGGTTCTATCCCAGGCACCACATGCTCCACCAGCCTTTCCCCCAGGGTGGGTAGAGCTACCCTTCCCCCCCAAAAAATCATTAAATGTAATAGTTGTAAAATATTAAATGTATTATTAATATAGGCAAAAATTCAAGTAAGCCTATAAATTGGGCAATATATGAAATTATTGGCATATTTCTATAATTTTCTCCACACCAGCACATAAAAAATGTCTTTTCCTGAATTTCTAACTCTAAATACTTTTTTTTTTTTCTGTACTTAGGACAGGGTCCACCAGGTCTCACTACACAGATTGGACTTGTAGTGATTCTCCTGATTTTACTCACCCGTAGTGCTGGGATTACAGACGCGCGCCACCGGAGCAGCCTCAATCCCCGCCTCAGCTCGGCCTGCAGGCAGGGCTCGAACAGAATGCCATACTAGTAATCAAACCCAGATGGCTGCGCTCTGCCAAAGCAGTCGCTTTAGTTTGCTTTGCTCTGAGGCCAGCCCTCTAAATACTTAAAATATTCAAGATAATATAAAGTAATCATTCTTTGAGGCCTTCTCAAGCATAGAAAAGAATAGTTTAAGTAATTTAAAGTTTATTCCAAGCTATGACACGTACACATAGAATCTAACAAAAAATAAAAACAAAATATCTATGTTACTAATGGAAGAGGGAAAAATGGTCATCTGCAATGCATTTTTTAAAAACTTAGTATTCTTAGCTTGAAAAAGAAATTAACTTTTAAAATGTGAATAATGTGAAACTTCCATAAAAATATAAAAATATAGAATAAATGTAAAGTGAAAAGCAGCTCTTTTTACCTTGCCCATGCTGATGTATGAAGCGGCCTCCAATAGCACAGAACAAGCAGTGAATGCTGTATCAGAACTGTTAGGAGAGGGGCGGGCAGTGCCATCAGATAGGAAAGATGTGAGATTCAAAAATTACAGACAATCTTGAGGTTTGTTACCTGCAAGTGACGTGCTTTATAATTTTAAAATTAGCCAAAACATTTGAATGATTGGAAAAAATGTTCTGTCACAAAAAGACAAATATCATGGATAAATGAACTATGTAGAAATTTTAAACATAGAAAAATCCATTGAATATAGACAGTGCATCTTAAAGATAAACCAAAATGATGAATCCAGCTGCTGTGGCTCGAGTATGGTTTGAATTTGTTCCCCAGAGGTTCCTGCGTTGCCAGCCTGGTCCGCGGCGTGGCTGCCCAAAGGCTAATGATGGATCTTCTAAGTGTTGGGATCTTGAGGCAGGGCGATGGACTATGGGTAGTCCCAGCCTCAGAAGAAGTCACAACGCTTCTGCTGGGGCTCGACTTAGTTCTCCCTGGAGCACTTGATGGAAGCCGAGCCCCGAACTCACTGCACTCTGCTGGTCTCCAGGGAGTTGGAGCCTCAGGAATGCTAACAGCTTTGCTTTCTCCCACGCATGCCCTCTCTGCATCTTGGGTACAGAAAGTCACCAGAGGTGCATTAGTTTTTTATAGTATTCTAATTAGTAAACGTGGAGGAGAATTAGGGACCATAGGTACTGTTTGGTGAGATTAAACAATGAACGGATGAAACCTGCAAGGCCCCCGTAATTCAATGCATGAGTTATAAAACATAGAAAATAATAAAATCAGAATACTATGAAATGGAAGAATATATCAGTGTGTTCTTGAATGTATAGTTTCTTCCTAAGTCTGTGGTTTTGGCATCCAGCCAGTCACAATTGTCTACACCCAGCTTTGGGACCTATAAGTATGTGACGTATGCATTATGCGCCTTAGAACTCTCTGTCTGTTCAACCCAGACTGTAGCTATTGTCTGGGCCAAGCCCTGTGTCTCAGCATCCATATTCTCAAGAAACCATGCTCCCAACTCACATAGCTCAGCAATCTAAACACCTGCCTGGCAAGTCCAAGGACCCGAGTTCAATCCTCAGTACTGCATGCAGTGCCAGGTCTGCCCTGGGCATGGGCTGGCATGGTGGCACACGTCTCTAATCCAAGAGCTGAGACAGGAGGATCATTATGTGTCCGAGCTATGTAGTGAGACATTGTCTTATTTGCTCTTCTCTCATTGCTGAGACAAATACCCAATATCCACAATGAAGGAAGGAAAGGCTGATTTAGCTCACAGTTACTGGAGTTTTCAGTCTATACTTGGCTAGATCCAAAGCAGAGAGGCACAATGCAGAGGCCAGCAGTTCATGGTGGTGGAACAGCAACAAAATGGTGACAGAGACAACCAACCAAGGGAGCAGAAAGCAACAGCATGAGTCTGTTTCTGTCTCTCTTTATGTTACATACACCCATAATTCCAGAAGTTCTCAGACCCATGATCCCATCAGTACTAAAACACATAGTCCCAGTGGATCATGAGTCAAGTCTCAAACGTAGAAGTCCCCGCCCCATGATTGCATGAGGCTTTGGGGTGACAATTAGACATTAACCATAACAAACATTATACCAAATAAATACATATCTAAATAGATAACAATTTAAAGAATATTTTAAATAATGAATATATATTTACATATTAAAATAAATTGTGTCTACTTTAATAAAAATATATTCTGAATATAAAGTAAATTTCCACTTCATATTTCCTGATGGATAGAGGTATTTTACAGATCTTTGCTATTTAGTTCCATCATGTAAAAATGTTATGCCAGTCATTTTCTTCTGTTCTGCTTGTGATTTGTGTCTGTGATTTTTTGAATAAGGTATTTATTACCATAGACTGTCAATATAGTCACTTTAGTAAATAAATATTAATGTGAATGACCATACAACAGCTTTTATTTATATTGGTCGTGTTCTGTATGTAAATTGTCTGAATATTACATAGGCATTCTTAGTGGATGTATTATGCAGCAAACTATAAAATAGGCACTGGTGACAAGAATATGCATATAGGTGCCTAGTTGATTGGCATCAGTTCTTCAAATATTAGTGAAAATATAGATATATTCATGACAATGTTACAGAGTAGGTACAAATATATTTTGAATTCATTATATAGAGGACAACATAGAATGCTTTATAAGGAAAGTAATGTTTGACTAGTTCAATAGTATTTGAACAGATGTGAAAGGCACTGAGGGCTCATCAGTTTTACTCTGATCAGTCCATGCACTTAATGTAGACGGAAGACTTATTCATATTAATAATGCATACAATTCCACTTTAGGTGTTTAAATTAGTTATAGTACCTTTAAGTGTCTTTTACTTTAATAACTACAAAAAACTTGCAAAATATCTGGAGAACATATGTTTACATAACTACATTTGTGAATTTCTTTTTAGATTTAAGGTTTTGTCAAGGTGCTAATTATATCAACTCTTAATATCTGCAATATATTTTTGAAATTTATCAATTAGAAATATACTTAAAAATTTTGTATTGAAATGTTTCCTAATTTTCCAAACTTAAGGTCTTCTTGGATAAGCAGATAATATACATGTTACTTAAATTTCTTAATATAAACACTAGAATTTTCATAGCTTACTAGACTGAACAGATATTCTATTTTACCTGCATTTATTTGACAGCTGTTTTTATAATAAGTTAACTGTGGTCTAAAATTTATTAAAGGAACATTAAAAACACAATTTTCCGATTTTAGAAATCTTAAATTTAAAAATAACCAATACCAGGTGAACATGGTACACTAATCCCCCCACTCAGGGAGGCTGAGGCAGGAAAATGACACTGTAGAGCCTGGCTCGGGCATCTCAGTGACTTGATGGGGTCCTGTCGCAAAATTATTACTTTTTTTTTTTAAAAGGGCTAGTAATTCAGTTTAGTGCTAAAGTCTTACATTTAGTCACTAATACCCTGGTACTCAGAAACTGAAAATAAATAAGTCAATGAATGATATCCTCTCATGTTTTTCCCTTTTTTATTTATTCCTTTTTACTTTTATATAGTTATTGACTAATTAATAGTGAAAACAGAACAGAGGAAGTTGGAGCTCAAGGAGATTTCTAGTAAGCATTACTATTCAAACATAGAAGATTATGGTCTTCTCAGCATAAGAATTTATACAACCTTGAAATATGAGGTATATATAGTAAGATCTCTTAGTGCATAAAGTGCTGAGAAGAAGATAAAAATGAGGGGACAAGGTAAAATATCCTTGCAACACTATGTTTTATACTTGAAAATGTAAGAATTTTACAACACAAAATTACTTTGGTGTTTCAGTGCTAAATAAGTAACATCTTATTAGAATTCTACTTACATATAGACATTATGCCAGCATTAAAATTTCACGCACTTAGGCCTTGTTCCACTAAATAAAAAATTCAATCTCAATTAAAAATATAAAAAGATAAAATTTAAGAAAATCAAATTAATGAGTCAAACATGAGATAGATTATGGGTTTTGGTAAAGCCGAGCTACCCTTCAAACTGTGAATAACATGCTGACATGTACCATGAGGGCATATATGCACGGAGTCATTTCTGCTAGACTAGAATGCTATTTTTTTTTTAAATATAGATTTTCCCAAGGTGAATGATACATTAGGGAATGATTCAAATAAAGCAGTAACTCTGTATTTACTTGTGGGTTGTTTGATCCCTGTCAAATACTGTAGGAATTCAGAAAACTGTAACTGAGTAAAACAAGCACAACACAGAAACTGTTCACACTTGAGACACTGCTAAGCCTCCTAAAGCTTCAACCGGAGTTGTGGAACACACACTTACCAGTAGAGTCTTACTACTTGTTATGGTTCCAAAGCAAAATCCCTCCAGAGGTCCTCTGTGTTCAGAAAGGAAGCCCTGGGAAAACGACTGGATAAGGGTGGGGGGGGGCAACATTCACTCGATGCATTAATCCTTTCAATTTCAGAGCTGACTGTATTGTTACCAGGTTGGACATTACCATAAGAGGATCACTGAGAGTGTAACCTGGAAGGGTGTGTTCATGGCCCTGGCTCTTCCCTTGTCTCTCTCTGCCCCTATCTGCCACAGATTAAGATTCCTCTGCCATGGATTTCCACCATGCTATTTTGATTTGGACTAAACCCACTGAAACCATAAAGCAAAATAGTCTGTCCTTTACATTGTGTTACTGAGATGTTTTTAGGCTCAGCAATGAGATAATGGCTAACACAGAACTGTCTGCAGTATTTCAGATGGCCCTCTGTTATGGCTTATGTCTAGTTGTCCCCCCAAAGCCTCATGTAGTCATTGGGTGGGGACTTCCATAGATTGATACTTGACTCATGAGTCACTAGGTTTATGTGTTTTAGTACTGATGGAATTATCAGTCTGAGTAGGACTGGAACAGTGGATGTGGTCTAGGGCCAATAGCCTAAGGCAGCCTGATAGGAATATAAAGACAGACAGAGAGACAGACTGTTGCTCTGCTGCTCTGTTTGGTTGGCTGCCTCTGTCACCATTTTGTTGCCCTTCCGTCACCATGAGCTGTCCAGCTCCACTCAGCCTTGGGCTAGCCGAATATGGACTGAAACCTCCAGTAACTGTGAGCTAATAAACCTTTCCTTCCTTCACTTTGAGTGTCTGGTATTTGTCCTAGCAACGAGTAAAAAGTAACTAAGACACCCTCCTTCCATTACTTCATATCCAACTCCCAACACAATTTTGAAGGTTAAAAAAAGAATTTAATGAATACTTACATTTTGGAACAGTGCTTGTAACACAAGTGTATGCATTTTAATCTTACTGTAATAATTACTATTATGTACACATTTTCCTCCTTGGGACTAGTATTATACAATGAACACTTGAATTGTATCATACAGTGAATATCCACTATATTTTCAGGTTGTATTTTAACACAGTTCTAAATTAGTTTCTAGCCCCTTTCATTCTGGTGTGGCTTTGATTTTCTTCAAGGATACATTCTCCAATGAACTGATTTTAACTGATTTTCTTTTCTTGCAGAAAACCTATTGGAATGATTATATAAATTAAAATAATATGACTTTCTAAGCAGTGTATTACGTTTGTTTTTAATATACATTACATCACATTTTGTTGCTGATACTCCTCCCTTTTGCTCTTGGTGTTCTACTATTTTCTGCTGCCATGAACTATCACCCTCTGCCATGTGCCACTCAGTCTTGGAGCCAGCTGGATATGGACTGAGACCTCCAATAACTGTGAGCTTAACAGAATTCTCCTTCCTTCATTTTGAATTTTGGGGATTTGTCCCAGCAATGAGAGAAGAGTAACTGAGATATTGATATAAAATGATATTAATTCTAAACTGATGAAGTATTTGTGGACTAAATCTCAAAATTGGTAGTCATAAATGCCAAAGGAAGAGCAGTGAATCGGCAGCAACTGTCAAGTGTGTCTAATTAATAGACATTCTCATGGTCTCCCCTTTATCCTTGATGACAGGACTAATTGTTATTTTCTCAAGTATAACTTGAATATTATCAGTACTCTAGAGAGGTTTTCCTTTTTTTTGGCAGTAAGTTATTTCAAATCCTCTTTGCAATGGAGCAAAATATAAGCATGTAAATAGAACAGCAATTAGCTGAGGGCTTATCCGTGCAGGCTGCTTTACTGATGAAAGATATAAATATCCATCATGGTCTTAAGACTGCTACCATGGCTCTAAAGGATGCTTGGGATTTATCCCAAAGAAAATGTAGGTGCTAGGAAAATTAGATAAATAAAATTAGAGATCAGTGTAGTTCCCATGGAGATATAGCCTGCTGCAGTCCGACCTCAGAACTGAAAAGATGGAGGAAAACTCAGCACGTTGCATTCTTGTTGAACAACTTCTGTGTATTTTAATCCAAGAATCACTCAACATGCTAAGAAATGTATGTCATTTTTGCTCAGGACGCGTTCAAATGTCTATTTTTTTTTCTGTAGCAAAATGTTGCCTCATTTTACACCTCAGTAAAATGAGCACTAGTTTTTAAAATTCTTTATATTTAATTATAATATCAATCAGCTTTCTTTTTAGAACATCTTTTTTTATTTATCTGTTTATTTGATACAGAGTGTCCTGACATAGCTCAAACTCCTGAGGATCCTCTCATCTCAGAGTTCCCAGCACTGAGATTACAGGGGTGCCCCACCACATCCAGTTCTGATGCCGGCACAGTGTGCCCAGGGTTCTGACGTATGCACAGCATGCAGTACCCAGGATTGAACCCACGTCCTTGCATTTATCAGGCACGTACTTAGACCACAAAGCTGTCTCCCTAACCCTAATCAGCTTTCTATGATTCTGAAAAATTGTTTTATCCTAAACAGTATTATGATGTATTTGTATATATTAATATATTATGATATATTTGTAAGAATATGTTGTGGTATTGTAATATATCTGTAACAGTATTGTAATACATGTTACATGTGTATATTTGCCACTATATTGTACAATAGAAATTACCATAATAAAAAATTTCTCATATATATCCTGTTAAATCACAAAGAAATGAAAACTGATTACATGAGGGTGAATGATATTTTGCCCTATGTCTACTACTCCTATTCTCTTGCTTTCTCTTCCTAATGTAAATATCATAATTAAGTCTACTCTCAGGTGAAATAAACTTATGTTACCAAATGGGACAGTAAGGAAAAGCTGCTAATGGTTAGTATTTTATTTTAATTTCTCTTTCAATGTATTTGGTTGCTACAGGGTCTCTCTCTCTGCAGCTCGAACTTACAATGATCCTCTTGTTTAGGTGTCCCCTGTGCTGGGATTACGGGTGTGCACCACTAGGCGGGGACTCTGGCTAGCTCAGCCTGCCCTCAGCACTTTTGGTTCCGGAGATTGAACCATGGTTCCTGCGTTTGCCTAAGCAGGTGCTTTAGTGCACTGACCTATTTTACTGGCCCTTAGTATTTTAATCAAGGAAAAGCTGCTGTTTGTTTCTGGTATCTATAGCCAACCCTACTGCACTCAAGTTTTCATCAAGTATTATTGTGTATATCTAGATATTCTCCCAACTCATACGCACCTATGGCAAACGCCCTCCTGCAGCCAGGATGCTTCCGTTCTGTTAGTTGCCCAGATAACCTCCGATTCTCTTCTGCTCTTGTTACAACTCCTGTTCCTCCTTTCCCCAGACACAGCTACATACGGGTGTGATGCGTGCATAGTCACTACGATGGATGCTGTATGAAACAGTCCCCAATGGGGGAATCATTCTGCTCTGTACTTCCTCTTTGCAGCCCCTGAAAACCTCTCTTCCTGAGCCTTCAGGGCCTGACATTTTTTTTTGGTGGGGGATGGGGAATCCCCATCAGTGCTTGTCGATGTTACATCAGTCTGCCTCCAGAACCTGGGAGACATTTCCGTTGGCCACTGCATCTGGGGAGAAGGAAAGGTGGTGCTCATGGGTGGCTCGGTGAACCGCTGAGCTGGCAGCTAACTGGAAGGTGTGGGGCAGTGGGTTGTGGGCTGGAAGGACGCCTGCCCTTCCCTTTCCACAGATCTCGGTCTCGGTCTCGGTCTCAGTCTCAGTCTCGGTCTCGGTGTTGGTGTCTGTGTCGTCGTTGGTGTTGGTGTTGGTCTTGGTGTAAATGTCTCTGCCTGCCTCTGTCTCTGTCTCTCTCTGTCTCTGTCCGTCTCTCTGTCTCTCTGTCTCTCTCTGTCTCTCTCTCTCTCTCTCTCTCTCTCTCTCTCTCTCTCTCTCTCTCTCTCTTCCCCTCCTTCTTTGCTTCCTTACTGCATGAACTGCAGCTGTTTCTCTTCTTCTGTGAAGCTCTCCTGCTCTGCTGGTCTGGATTTACCCTTGCTTGTGGACTATTGACTGAAACCTGATGAATTGTGAGCCTAAACAAACATCTCCTTTCTCAAATTGTCAGTACTGTCAGTATTTTGTCCCAGTAATGAAAATAAGTTAGCCCAGAAATCCAGAGAGATTTACAGCAGAAATTGAACCTAAGTGGTCTACAGGCCAGCATAAGGTAACCACTCAAATATAAAAGACTGCCATGGGCAGCGAGTATGGTGGATCAGTTCAGATACACTACTGTGTGTGTTGTCTCTGGTGCCTTTATTACTAGACTAGCAATATAAAATGAGAAAAAGACACAGCAGACAACTAAAAAAGGAAAACTTGTCACACTGAAATCAACCTTGACTTCAACTATTGTTCAATTTTATTTTAAATGGCACTTGTGTCTGTTAAAATTTTGAAATTTATTATAAGGTAATTATGTTCTTCCAGAAATTATACCAGAAATTTAGTAACACATTTTTCAAGGGTCTAATTATGTATTGCTATTTGCAAGTTAGCCAGTAGTTTACGAACAAAAACGTGACTAATCTCCATGTCCTCTACAGGATACAAAGTTTGAAGGTCTTTGAAATCTCTCTCACTCTCTCACCAGTTCCCAGCATGACAGCTATGTGGACCATATATTTTAAGGAACGTGACTATTAGTCAGCTCTGTGTAGTACTACAACCAAATCCTGGAAGAAATTAATTTTATAAAATGGAACTATTAAATTACCCATTTAAAGGTTCCAACTGCCCAGTGCTTTGGCCTCCACTGAGAGCAGATTGTGGTGGGGGTGCTGGTCCGTGTGAGCAGTCACATCCAGAACCCAACCGCAAAGGGGACACAGAGGCCGCACAAGCTCTTTCAACACCAGAGCCCCTTGGCATAGCGATGTCTCTCTAAGCCCTGTCTCCTAAAACTTCCATCATCTCCTAATAATTACAAAGTTACAGATAAAACTAACCATTGTAGTAATAGCCATATGTGTCAAAAGTGTTGATTTTTAAGCAGTCAAATATACAGAAATATTTAGCCTTTTTGAACAAAGCCCCCATTCACCTTATGCACTAGAAATAGAGATCAGGCAGATCAGTACTTAATCAAACTAAAAATAAGGATCAGGCCAATCAGTATTTAATCAATTGAGAACATTTAACCTCAGTTAGGCTCAGTGGGGCCCTGATTGTCTCATGATTTCAGGACGATGGCTGCATCTGTGTTTGTGTGGGGAAGACAGTCGTGGTCACATTTGTCACCTGATGTGGAGTTTTTAAAGGAAAGGAAAATTTTGTAGCCACTTTTGTTTGTGAACCTAACCGTTTGCAAGCAAGCACTTATGAGCTGAGGCGTTACTGTAGAGGAACCTCTGTGGACAAACTCAACGCTTCCTGTGGCTCCAGTTGCAAACCAAGTCAGGCAAGAACAGAGTCAAGTTATGGGAAACCTTGATTCCATTCTCATTCAGTTGTGCTCATAACCAGAATCGTGGAAAGAATTGAGTTCGTGGATTGAAGTACCACTTTTTTATTGGCCTAGGAAATGGGGAAAAAAAAAAAACCTCATTCTGAGGTCCATTTCTGCATTTGAGAAACTAAAGCCTTGATAGTCATTATCCTTTGTAAGAATCAGATGCTTTTGCCATGGAAACCGATTGGATAAACATCAGGAGCTTTTCAGACTTGACATACCAATAAGATTAAAACATATTATCTTTGTTAAAAGGCTGAAGTGGAATAAAACTAACTGCATGTGAGGAAGACATTTCTTAATAAATCTGTAACACATAATTACCATGAGTTATATACCTGTTTTTAATAAAAGGAATGGAAGAGGTTGGGAGACACTTTTCACAGATATAGTATAAAATAACTAAATACCATATAAAAAACTAATTGAAATACAAATATTCTATAGTTTAAGATATATATTTTTTGTTTAAGAATATGTTATTACAATATAATATAAATAATGTTATATAAGTATTCATGATATGTTAGACAATTTCGATTACTGTGACTGATTACTTATTAAACTCTGAAATTGCTGTAAACTAAAACTGCCAGCCTGGATCTTTACATTCATCATGGTAGTCAGTAAACGTGCTTTGCATATCTGACAGTCCTGCAGTGCTGACCTGAGGTGGGGACACAGTATGAGCTCAGTTCCCCGAAACAAAAGGCTAAGACCTTTGGGTTTACCAGTTGCCTTTTCTCAAAGGTAAGCTACTATTTTTAATGCATAGGGAAGAAATATAACTTGCAGTTAGGTGCCTGTTAAATTATATCCCTACCG
Source organism: Myocastor coypus (assembly GCA_004027025.1). NCBI lineage: Eukaryota > Metazoa > Chordata > Mammalia > Rodentia > Myocastoridae > Myocastor > Myocastor coypus. The sequence goes on from PVJA010001794.1 coordinate 117,076, forward strand.
TCCCAGAGAATATGGGATGTATGTGTGCTATCTATCACATTTCAAAGAGATAGCTCTCAAATCCTTAAGAAGTTATTCTTGGATTGTAAAACTGTCAAATCCTTTTCTTAAATTTCTATAACTCCAAGGTCTGAGAAGAATGTAGAGCTTCGAGCTTCCACAGGAAATGTCTGCAGAGAGGAGAGGTGAGATCATAGAGCCTGTCCATTTAGGTCGTATTATTTCATCACCTCTGTTTTTCCTCAGACCTTTTCTGCACAGCAGCCCTAATTGATCAAAATCAAGTGCACAGTGCACGCGTTCCTGTGAGTCTTTTATTCTAGGAAGGGAAGGGAATCATCCTCTTTGCAATGCTGTGTCAGATCCAAAGCTTTCATTGCACTGTTTTGCAGATTAGAAGTCCTTGTTGCTGGGACAAATTCCTGACACCCCAAATTGAGAAAGGAAAGTTTGATTTAGCTTACAGTTACCGGAAGCTTCAGTCCATACTTGGCTGTTTCAAGGCAGAGTGCACAGGGCATAGGGCAAAGATGAAAGGCGTCTTTCATCTTTCATCCCCTCCATACATTGTAATGCAAGTCACCCACGCCAGGGCCAGGGTGTAGCACTCACCCCTGCAGTCCCAGCATTGGATCAAAAATCAATCACAAACACCGGAAGCCACTGCATGACTCCAGGAGGCTTTGAGGAGAACATCTAGACTCAAACCATGACAAGAATCAAGACATGTTAAATACATGTGCCCCTCCTTGCTATAAACATATGCATCATGTTCTAATAATAAATTTTTAAAAGTTTTCAAAATGCTCCCAGTTTTTCAGGGAGTCACATGCTATGTGTGCAACCATTTTGCATATATTTAAAAGTGTGTACATAATATATATTTTATTTAATAACAAATAACATATTTTTCAAGAGATAAAGCTACATAAAACTTAAAAGTACAATTTTGTAACAATTACATATTCTGTTCAAAAATATTTCTACATATATTTTTTAAATGCTAATTATAAAAAAAAGAATTTTGAGTCAAAAAGCTTCATTTAGCCTGCCATCATATACACTTATCATGACAGTGAAATAATATTAGGTATTTAACTGAAAAGAGAAGCCCACATCTCTACAATTAATCAGGGACTGCAGCCTATTTGCAAAAGTTTTATGTTTTCAGTTAAAATAATTAATTAATTTTGATCATATTTGTTAAGTATCTGAGCCATTCAGCAATCATGGTTGCCTCACGCCTTTTGCGTGGTGTTAATGTTGGCAATATTCATTTCATTGCTAGGCAAAGAAATACTGATGAAACGCCATGTGGCTTGAGACACACGGGAAAGGTGCACGGGAACAACTTCATATTCTCCCCCGTAACAGGACTGTAAATTTTATGCCACCTGAAAGAGCAGTGCTGGATGTGCTAGCCTACAGCTGTCAGTATAATGGACAGGACTTCTATAAACTTTCTGGCCAGTGGCAGTTTAACTTGCTCCAACTCTGAAAATTCCTAGCTGCCAAGACAGCTCCATTTCTCTTTGAAAAGAAATCAAAGTCATGAAATGTGAACAAACAGCTGACGATATAAAATTCATTTTCCTTGCACTTCAAATAATATATTGATGTGTAATATAAGCATTATGGACTTTGGATCAACCAGTGATTGAACTAATAAACAATAGAAAAAGGACAACAAATAGATTTATGTTAGAAAAGAAAATTCACCAGGATTATATTATTTTTATAGTTTTTTTTGCAATGAAACTCAAGCATATACTTTTATATAGCTTTTGTAAAAGAAGCAAACATTCCAAGGCCAAAATTATATCACAACT
>PVJA010001795.1:0-30233 GCA_004027025.1 Myocastor coypus
CCTCCCTCGCTCTTTCCCTCCCTCTCTCCCTCCCTCTCTGCTTTCCTTCCTTCCTTTCCTCCCTTCCTCTGTCCCTCCCCCTCTCCCTTTCTTTCTAAAGATTTCTCATTTTACTTGCATAGACATTGTCAGTCCAGGGAGCCAGCTCTATTTCAGGAGTCCCTATCTCTCTTTACTCACCCCCCCAACCTAAAACCTACATGGGAGAATGAGCCCTAGATAAATATGCACAGAACTTGAATGCTTTCTACATATTTTAAACAGAATTCATTTAGCAGAAATGGGGACAGGGACCAATGTCCATGAGACATCCCTGCCCTTTTGTAAACGTTGGCTTCCAGGCCCCTGGAACCTGGGGAAGTGTGTCACTTTATTTCAAGGGCTGGTAAAGTTTTTCTGTGAAGACCCAGAAATTACATAAACTAACTTCCTTTCCTTTCCTTTTTTCTTTTTATCCCTCCCTCCCTTCCTTCCTTCCTTCCTTCCTTCCTTCCTTCCTTCCTTCCTTCCTTCCTCTCTGTCCCTGTCGCTGTCTCTTTCTTTCACTTTGAGAGCCCTATGCCTTTGTTTCAACTATGGTTGAAACAAAGCTCTGTGGTTATGATGTCAAATCAGCCATGGGCAACCCATAAATAAATGGATGAGGTTAGGTTATCATAAAATTTTGTTTCCAAAACACATGTTGTGCCCAGTTTGGCCCTCAGGCCATAATGTGCCCACTTGTGATTTGTTTAAGGAATGTGATTTTGTCATGGACAAATGTCTAATTCTGGTTGCATTTTTTACAATGATAAGGATTATGTATGGAAATTGGGAACTACAATCGTGGACTCCAGTTTGAGAATCATTGTAAATTACACATCAGTGTGCTTTTGTTTACCATCAACAATCTACAGCACAAAGAACACACCATATGCACAAACTGATTTTGTTAAAAACGAATGCAGTGTACATGGCAGGGATATATTAGGGGCTGTTAGGCTATTATTAAAATATCATGACATTCTTTATAATTTGCTTGATTTTAGATAGGCAGAAAAATCAGATTAGGAAAAAATCAATTATTTCATAAGAAGATCCCCACAGACTTGAGGTGCATAACAGACTGCTGGCCAGACCCAGGCCCAGGACTGGCCATCCTCAGACATGCCTTGCTTCTGTCCCTAGCACATGACAAGGCATAGCATGTCTTGCTGAGCTGTGTTCTGACAGAGTTTCCTGATGTAGGGTTGTGTGACTAGGCCTTGTCAGTGTGTCAGCTAATGCGATGGCAGAGCATGTGGCGGTTCCTACAGACACGAGGGAGAAAAAGGACCACCTCCTGCCCTTTTGTATCCAGTTCCTCAATAATCGGCCAACATGATCAGACACCACCGTACTTCCCACGCATCTGTCAGTCCAACACGGAAACAGTGAAAGATGTTTTCCCACACTCTTTCAGCGCCCTCCATCAAGAAAGATAAAATAGAAGTGATTTTGTGTGAGGATTCTCAATCATGGGATGGGAGAGGTGCAGCAGGCATGTAGCAGCACAAGCATAAAATTGCCCTGAAGTCTTCATTTTTATCTGGAATGTGAGGCTCTTAGTAGTCTCTGGTTCCCAATTGAAACATATGCTGTCTTCCATTAGCCATGCTTTCTGCAGTTCTGCCAGTCAAAATCACATCCATACAAACACTACAGATGAAACTTTTATGTTGGCTTCTCAGGTGAAACAGTAATGAGCTCTTAAGTAAGACTGTTGCTGCCTTGAAATAAAGGTCTGTGACACATGCAGTACTGAATTGTTCTTGTGTTCCAGTTGGAGGAAACTTGAGGTAATTCTTTCATGATACCTGGAACAGTCTAGCCACTCTTTCCAGACAGCATTGAAAGGAATTAGAGGCAAGCCTTTCACTTTAGGTCCTAGCTCTTGTGCACACATATCTTCTCTCTTGCTACCTCTCTCTCTCTCTTCTCTCTCTCTCTCTCTCTCTCTCTGCCTCTCTCTATATGTCTATTTCTATCTCTGTCTAATCTGCTCTGCTTTCTCTCTGGCTGTTTCTGTCTCTCTATCTCTTGTTCTCTATCTTGGTTTCTGCCTATATAGATATATTGAAGAAGCTAATAAATCAGTCATCTATTTTCTGTACCAACAATGATTAGAAAAATTATCATGTCTACATCCTGTGCTCTGTATACTATGGGGACAACAATATTCATTTCACCAATTATTGAGAATGTGTTACTAACGTATTTTAAAACTGTCGCATTGTTATTCCTTATTAACGGTAACAAAATTATGATACTCAAAAAAAAAAAAAAAGAGAGAAAACAAGTGAAAAATGGAAACAAAGCTTTTATAAATAAGGAGAGGAAAAAAGATTAAATGGAAGGGAAGAGAATGGGGGGAAAAAAAGAAGCAGGATATATTGAGTACCTGTAAAAATTCCTTATGAAGAATGTTGACATTGTATATATCTGAAATGTACAAAGAAAATAAAACCAATAATTTTAATACCAAAACATATTTCTATATAACAGAAGTACTCAACCATAGCAGTTTAAATTATGAACATTAAATGTTGATTGTTTCTCACCTAGTGTGGGCAGGCGGGGAATCTAAGTAGCTTGGCTCGGTGTCCTGATCGCGACTGTTCAGGAATTTGTAGCACAGCTATCAGTACAGCCTCCAGTCACCTCGGTCTGCTTGGCACTGCAAGGTGGACTTCTGTAGTGGTTGACACATTGTGTCAATTTGTCTGGATGACTCAGCAACCCGGTTCCCTGTTGGTGGGAGCCCCACCCTGGGGTACAATTGGTTCCTCCCTGAAGCTTGACCAGGACCTGCCTATGATATGATTGGCTCCTCCCTAGAGTGGAATCAAGGGCCCATCCTGGGGTATGATTAGCTCCACCCTAGGGCACAATGGGCCCACGTCAGAACGACTGAGCACAAAGAGACTTTTAAAGGGCTGAGGAAGGAGTCAAGACTTCACTTTGTCGGAGAAGCTTCAGTCTTCACATTCAGCCTGGACTTCATCATCTGGCTTGCAGCGCAGACTCTTCAGCCTCCAGCTTGGATCTTTTGCCATCCGTCGTGGACTTTTCAGCGTCCATTGCAGGCATTTCAGTCTTCCATCACAGACCCATCAGCTCACAGATAGAGACTTACACAGAGTGCTGCAGTGAAGTCCAGACCTTGGGATTGAATTCTTCAGTCTGGAGTGTGCAGATGCCCTCTGCAGGCTTTCTCATCTGACTCTGTGGCTGACTATTGTAAGCCAATCTTATAATTCCTTATAGATTGTATATTTGGTGTTAATATCCATTCCTTATATTATATCTGTTCTGTTCCTCTAAATAAAACCCTAACCAATACAACTTCTGTGTGGCCCACTCTTGTGTCTGGAAAGCCTGAGCTTTCTACCTCCTCAGGCTCTCCACAGGGCTTCTTGATATATCCTTGTCAAGGCAGCTTGTTCTTTCATGGCCCATGATCCAAGTAACAAGAAGGAGGTAGAGACCACAGCCTGTTGACTTTGCCATGCCACCCCTGTGATCCAATCATTTTCAGTGCTGTGTTGGCTACAGAGTCGACCTTATTCAGTGTGGAAGGAGACAGCTAAGGGGCGTAACTGCAGAAAGATGTGATACCTAGAGAACTGATTGGGGGACCATTCTGAGAGCTTGTGACTTGGAAAGATTCTTTGGTGTCTCTAATCCCAATACTCTAGGAGGCCAAGGCCTGAGAATTACAGATTCAACCTAGCATACATAACGCTGTGTTGAAGTGAGACCCTGCCTTAAAAAAAAAAAATTAAAAAGAACTGGGCATGTAGCTCAGTGTGTAAGCCTTGGGTTTGATCCCTAGCAACTCCCCCAAGATAGCAAAGCAAAATGTTCTTTGTCGTCACTTGCATGGAAATAGAAGCTTCAGAAAAGGTTTAGAAAGTCTACACCTCTGAAGGCTATAATTAACCCAGGCTTTTCCTATGAGTAGAGATGTGAAACCAAGAGTGCATCTGACCCATTCATATGATTCTTCTATTAATAACACCTGCCATATATCCTGGTTCGATATTATAAAGTATTCTTGCTGTGTAATTTTTTTTTTTAAAATCCTCTTAAAACATTGCTATTACAACATTTTAATGGATCACAATTTTTCTCTCTTGCTTAGTATCCTAAAGGCTGCTATAGACTCATAGAGTGTTTCCTCCATGAAACCTATAGTAAATTTAACTGTTTTAAAACACTAATGATATGGAATGTCACACACATAACACAGTTTTTTTTTACTCGTGGCTTAGATATGCATTTCTATTCAATGAGTGGATTTTCTTCATGTATAATGGCTCAGAGATACAGCCTTCTGCCATGTTTTGATTCTGCCGTTGTCGAGAGCCCAACGATAGTTTGTCCCTAGTCTGCTCAGAATAGGGATTGCAATACTGCCTCTGCTCTTCTGGAGGCAGCCAGTCACTCAGCTTTGGCTGGGAAATGCTTCCTTGACAAAAACTATATGCTTTAGGGGTGGAACTGGGGTATATTTTGACAGAAAAATAAACATATCTACTTGAGATTCTAGACTTCAAAACCAGCATGGCTTGGAACAGTTTCATTTTATGAGAACTGGAATTAAAGTAAAGTGTTTTGGTAACAAAATCTTCTATTACTTCATTTTACACTTAAAATTGAAAATACCATGAACAAAAACCCATAGTAAAAATTTAACAAGAATCACACAATTTCAAGCTTGGTGGGAAAGCACATTGTAAACCTTTTAAACTCTGTGTGCATAAGTAGGGAGGGGAGAGACTCTGAGGTGATTAGCACATATGTTCATCGTTCTTTCTGGATAGACTGTGGAATAAAATGAGAGTCTCAAGGTATCAGCCCTTTCATGGGAAGCAGTCACCTTCGTTTGTACAGTGGCTTTGGACTTGTAGTCAACCTACTGTTCTTTGTAGTACACTAACTTGACCACTTCAACTCCCTCTTTTGTCCCTAGTCTTAATGTGGTCATCATCCATTTGAGGTACATCCGGGCCACTATTATCACTTTATATTGATTTTAGCAACATTGCACACCCACCACTTACTAGGACCTTGTGTGCACCTAAGTGTTCAGCTTAGCTGTTCTCTCTTAATTCTCACAAACCTTATAAGGTGAGCACTAAATCTCCCTCTTTTAGCCATTTCTCGATTGTTTCACATGCTAAGACACAGTTAATGGTGGCATTTGGTTTTAAATATATTTTGCCTCGTACAAACATCTTGTACTTTCTTCCATGTTATGGTTTAGATCAGATTTCATGTAATATTATGGGTGTGTTTGATACTTTTGTCTCATATTTCTCTGGTATATTAAATCATGTTTCTTGATCCTCAAATGACACTGTGGAAGTGTCTTCCTGTTCCTTTAAAGCCATTCTTGACCCCAATCATGGTCCTTTCACTTCTGAACTGAGGCATTTTCTTTCATGTGGTGCCTTTGCAAGCTTCAAAAGTGCTTTAGACAAACTTCTCCTGCTCTTTCTCAGAACAAGGGACTTCTTTGTGAATAAATTTCTAAAATCTTGGAGAAAATGGAACCTTGGCAAGCAACCACCATGCTTATAGAAGACAATCCAATCTCCTCTGACAAAGAGAGTCAGGTTTGGTGATTCTTTTGAAAGCAGCATAAAAAGAATCTCTCACCAACTTAAGTGATACTTTTCATTTTGCCCCACAGTACATCTCATCAATAAATGGGTGAATGGATTCAGCAGATATAGCGTTTTTCAATTGCTTGACTTGCAAAATTCATGTTATATTTGACAGCTGTTTTCTTGGTCTAACCTCACTGAGTCTTCCTCCAAAGATGGCAATAAACAAACAAACAAACAAACAGTACAGGAGCTCTCAGCTGTGATCCTGGCTCAGGGACTTCATAGCCATGTGGGGTATTTGAGAAGTTGCTTAATCTTTCTGTGGATCAGTCTTCAATTCTGTAACATAGTAAAGACAGCACTTAAAGACTAAAAAAAGTAAAATAAATACCTTTTACATTGCCAGGAAACTAGTAGGTCCCTGACAGCTATTGATTTAATATTTTATTCAGAAGTAGTACCAGTTAGAAACTCAGCAAGCAACAAGAAAACATGAAAAATAGTTAGATAGACCAGGATTTATTTTTCTCACTCAACAATCCAGAAAACAGGGGAATGCTAGTGTTTGTTAAGGAGCTCGATGACATCAGAAGTGTAATAGCTGTAATTCTCTTAGTCTGTCTTAATGATGACAGGATGTTTTCTGTAGCTTCAAGTCGAAGTATTATTTCCATGTTCAAGGTGAGGGGAAGAAGAAATTTCATTGTATTTTTCTGCTACTAGAAATAAAATTATCTAGAAACTACCCAGCAGTTTTGCCCAGATGTCCGATTGCAAGGTACTGTTGTAACACCATCCCCAGCTGCAAGAGAGACCGAGAGAATGACTCTGTGGCCTTTCCAACTTTATAGGAGGAGCTGAGCAAGGACCTTATTTGGAGTCATTTGTACAAAAGGAAAATGTTTATAGCATCATGAAAGCATGGTAGGAAAATTCACAAGAGTAAAGCTGAGCTGTATCAGGGAATGCTTAAGAAAGATCCCAAACAAGGCATGATAGGTAGAGAAAACAAAAAGGGGAGTTGTATGTAGGAAGGAAGAGATGCAGCAACTCAGGGACTTATATGCATTTCATGCATGGGACTAGCAGAAAGTTCATGTCTCTAGGGTGTGCGATGGAGCGTGATGTAGCTGGTAACAGGGGCAGCATTGGAACTGGAATGGTTCTGTAAAACAAGACTTTTTCCAGGGCCTTGCACATAGCCCAAAGCACTTTGGCTACAGTTCTGTAGCATCCAGGAAAGGCATTAGGTGGCTTTGCATAGCAGGTAAGATAATGAACTTAGATTTTGAGCTCCAGCAATGAGTTAGCTGATGCCATTTAGAGATGATGGAGGTTGGGCTAGCACTGTGAGGGAAGAACTGAGGAAACAGTGGGTACCAAAGAACTTTCCACAGTGGGTAAGATGTCCTGGCCTGCTTACAGTATAGCAGAGAGGGAGGAGTGGCGTTTATACGTGCGGCCGTACTTAGATGTACAATCGTGCAACTGAGTACAGGTGTAAGCCCGTGGGGAGCAGGTGGTGTGTTTGGTTTTAGCTATGTAGAGTTGAATGGGCCTGTAGGACTTCTGGAGTTCAGAAATCAAATTCTAGAGGTTTCAGTGGAAGGTGTAAAGTAGCATCAGACATCATCTTAGGGCACCAGGCACAGTTCTGGAAACCAGAAATGAAGGGGCAGAGAGAGAACGAAAAGAGCTAAGACTAGGGGCCGGGGAGATAGATGAGTGGACTAATCAGGACCTGGCAAGTACAAGGTCCTGAGTTCCAGGACCACAAAAAAATAAACAAAACAAAACAAAACAAACAAACAAACAAACAAACAAAAAACAAACCCTAAGAGGATGCAGCATTCTGAAAAAGAAATTTCAGAGAAACCTGGAGAATGGAAGAGATGCAACTGGATCCTACCCTCCCTTAGGCTTTTATTTGTCGTGTGTCTGGCTTGTCCTCTGTATTGAATATACCCTTGTCTGGCTCTCAATTTCCCTCCTATTTCAGTTGTTGAGTCTAACTTTCTGCTTAGCCTTGTGTAAAGTATCTGCTCTAAGAGACTCCTCACAGTAGAAACAACCTCCAGATCTCCTACTTTACAAGCAATGTAGAATCATTGTGAAAAACTACTAATTGGTCAAACGAATGAGAGGAAGACTTTTCACAAGCTTACCAATCATCAATAAGCGCTACCAACATCTTCATATACTTTTCCTAAGCAAGTATTTTTAGATAGAAACTCATAGTTACACATAAATTAGAATATTCTATATATAAAACATCACTGCCTACTTTTTTAATCACATGTTGTATCCTAAAAATGTTGTAAAAAATAAAAAAAAATTTGTTAATACTTATCTCACAGCCTTACTTTCATGCACGAGTAGTATTCTACTGTAATACTCTACCATATATATATATATATATATATATATATATATATATATATATATATATATTTCTTGCTGGGCTTTAGGGTTGCTACTAATTTTTCTCTAGTATACACAGGGCTGCAGAGAAGATCCATGTAGATAAGCATTCATACACATTAGTCAATAAACCGGCTAGGAAAAATCTTTAAGGTGAATACATAGAAAGGGGTCAGTCACTAAGACTTCTGGTATCCTGTTGAGGATTGCTCTCCATTTCTTCCCCCACACCCAGGTGTTTCGGAGCCTGTGTTACAGACCTGCCTTTTCTCTTGGCAAGCAGGTGCCTCTTGGCTCTTCTCTGCTCATGGCTTGAGCTTGGATTTCCTGGAGAAGCTGCCAGAGTGCTTGAGAGCCAGTAAAGGGAGACCTCCAAGCCAAGGTCAAACAAAACGCAGTTTATCCTATAGAACAATTTGGTAACACAGTTCCAGCTAAAGGAAGAGAGCAATGCTTGGAAATAACCAACAGAAGAGAACATTGAAATCTCTAGCATGGGTCATTGAAACTACCTATAAGAAATCATTTTCTGATAGGGAAGTTGATTAAGCTTTGAAATATCTTCCTTGGTGTAATTTGGGGATCTTATCTGGAAACCTGTAAACGCTTTTAGACTCTCCTTAGGCAGAAGCGCTTAAGTGGATGTCCTTTAGAATGACGCTGCTCTGGGTGACCTCTCTGAGCTGTACCTAAGTCTGTGAAGTTGCCCTTCAACCTAGGAGACGCGCCATTGCCCCAGGTTTATTGCACTTTGTTTAGGTGAGTGCCATGTAAGCCAGATTTCTGCACACGTTCGTGAGAGCAACACTATAGAGTAGATTGAAATCTGAAGTTATTTTTCCACTTCAATTCCTTTGTCCATGAATAGTGTTTTTGTGATAAAAGAGATTAGTGTTGCTTATTGTTGCTACTTTTGTTTTCTTATAGTTGGAAGCTTTTTCTATCAATACAGATTCCAATGCTTTATGAAAGATCAGAGGTAGTTACAAATCATCTTTGTCCCCAGGGTTACTCTCAATGCCACCATTTTCAGTCTCCCGAGAAAAGTCATTTTATTCTAATCTGTTTCTTCATTTCTTAAAATTTGGGCTTTCTTTAGAAATACTTTTTTTCTTTCTTCTTTCTTTTGGGCTAAATGCCGGAAGGAGAAAGCACAGGCGGGCAGCTGAATACTTTTTCCTTCTAAATAAAAGATCATAGAAGGTGCCTGAGGAGATTTAGACCTCAGGAAAACTAAAATGAGCATTTTAATTCATTCTTCTGGGACTACTTTACATTTTGGGGAGGCTTTTGTGAGTCTTTTCTTAAGTGTTTTGTCAGTAAGAATGAATTTAATTTTCCAGTGCTACAACACTTGTAAAATGTGATTAAAGAGAAGAAGGCAGGGGTTTTGATTCCAGGAACTGTGACCATATTATGTTAGATTTTGCATATTGAAGCCCTTACTTATTAGTGGAAAAATATTTAAACACTGAGTTCTATTGCTTGTAGAAGTGTCCACTGAGCTCCACCAGGGGCTTCTGATCTGTGTCTCCTGAAATATATGTTGTCCCAGAACCCTTGTGTTAGTTTGCAATATTCTCTCCTTAGAAACTAACAATGAAGCCCAGAGAACTATGCTCCTAGTCACCTCTTCACTCCAAGGATAAAGTACCTAGTAAACACAGCTTAATGGAGAAGGGGCCTATTTAGGTGCATAGATTCAGGGGGTTCAGTCTATTGCCAAACTGCTCCAAGGCAGAAATGGCATGGCAGAGGGACCTGGAAAAGCAACACTGCCTAGTCCCTGGCAAGCAGGAAAGTCAGAGATATACCCCTCCACATGTACACACCAGTCACTCCCCTCCTCCAGTCTGGCCCCACCTCTTGACAGCATGTCAACTGTGAATTTATCAGGGAGGATTCACTGTGAAGATGGTCTCTGCCTCGTACCATCACCTTCTGGAAGCCCTACTTCTGAACCCAAGACTTTGGGGCACATTTAAATCATACACATTTAATGTGTAAATTAAATGTGCAGTGGTAGGCATCAAAAGAGCCTCCAGCTATGACAAATAATGCTCCATGGTGTTTTTACAGAGAGTGTTTGGAGGGCCTGGCAGGGGAGCACAGCTACTGATAGACTCTTGACTTAGGAATGGCTCTCCTTTATTGGGGTGATCATCCTCTCTGGCTAAGTGCATAGCTTTTAGAGAAGGCAGTGTATAAGGAAGATTTCCTTTCTTCCTCCCCACCATCAGATAGAGTTGTATGCTTTGTTTCCATTGTTTTTTTTTTTTTTAATGTATATAGCCCAGGGTCTACAGGGTCTCACTACACAGATCAGATGCTTGGTGGTCCTCCTGTTTTCAGCCTCCTAAGCACTGGGATTATAGGAACATGCCACTATGTTCAATCTCAGTCACAGTCTCAGTGTGGCCTGGGGTCAGGGCTGGCATGGCATGCCAGGGATTGAACACTAGGTTTTTTATATCCTCACCACTGCAGTGGTGATAAGAAGTTTGACAATATTAGTAGAGGTACAAGTCAAATAGTCAGACTAACATCTCAGGTGCCTATTCTAACATCCTGCATAAATTAAGTACTATTCTTTCTTTTTTGTCATGTTTAAAATAAAAGGAACAAATATTTCCAAATCACAGACACCTTCAAGTAAATGTCTAGTATCAGGAATTATCAAATTTCCCTTTTCTAGTTCTGTCATAGAAAGAGCTTTAGAAAGCATCTTCCCCACAGAGACCAGGGATTCGATCCCCAGCATGCCATGCTAGCCCCATCCCTGGGGTGCACTGAGACTGCCAATGAGGCTGGGCATAGAGTGTAGCTGTAATCCCAGTGCTCAGGAAGTTGAAAATAGAAGGATCACTGTGAGTCTGATCTGTGTAGTGAGACCCTATGGACCCTGTCCTAAATACATAAAAAACGAAGACATCTTCTCTATACATATAACAAAAAACAAGTTGAACAAAGTGAAAAATCAAAAGCTCATCTCAGCCCTGCTGAAGAGCTGAGGGCCACAAGGCCAGTTGCTCCAGCCACAATTAGACGGATGGGGTGATACAGAGAATTATGTTATCAGGGTCAAAGCCAGCACAGGAGGAAGAATTAATTAATCAGTAAATGTCTGACGGTTGTTTGGACAAGTTTGGGAGTAAAAGCTCCAGGATGCTACTAGAAGAAATATCCACTTTTTTGTGAATGTTATCCCTAGGAGGTCTAAAAGTTTCTCATTGTGAACACACGAGAAAATTCCACTTGTGTTTCTGAAAAAGGGAAAAGTAACCATTCCGAAATATGTCGCAAGAATTTTGTTTTTCTTTGTAAAGTCTTCCCTCAAAAGAAACACTCTGTCTGGCCTGACAGGTGTCTCACCAATGTGTCAGAAGGCAGACCTTTTCTAGGCTTCTATCTGACTTGGGACGCAGGTGACGGAAATGGGGAGTAGGACATGAAACCTTTGGGATGTTCAAAAACCTAGGGACACAGGCTGCTAGCCCTGAGACCTCATGGCAGGACTGTAGGGCAGTTCACTTCACATCCATGAGGACCCACGCGCCGCATGCAGTGTTCTTTTTCACTAATATGTTATGTGTTGTTTTCAGCAAAAAATTTCAAGGCATATTAAGAGACAAGAAATATAGTTCAACAAGATACAGAGAACAAACATTAGAATCAGATTAAAATATACCAGTGATATTGGAATTATCAGAACTGTGACCATAATTATTATCATGCTAAGGATTATAATGGACAAAGTAGGCAACTCGCAAGGGCAAATGGATAATATAAGCCGAGAGATGAACATTTTAAGAAAGATTAGAAAAGATGGGACTCAAAAAGCACTGTAACAAGAAGGAACTTATGAGTAAAATTTAGGCACTCCTAGATGTTATGAGTGTCTTAAAATACTACTTTGGAAGTTATAAAAGCAGTCTAAATTTTGAATGTGAAACCTTTTGGTTTTCACTTACCAAGGGCATTCTGGTCCTGGTTATAGTTTTCTTTAAAAATGCTCTAGAAAGGAACTAAGAAGATCTCATGAACAATCAACTAAAGGCATCAGAACCTTACACAAGCCGGGCGTGGTGGCTCACGCCTGTAATCCCAGCACTCGGGAGGCTGAGGCAGGAGGATTGGTGCGAGTTCGAGACCAGCCTGGGCTACAAAAGTGAGCTCAGGACCAGCCTCAACTGCATAGCGAGACCCTGTCTCAAAAAGACAAAAAAAAGAACCTTACACAGTGCCCAAAAAGATGACAACTTGAAATTGATTCCGGGTCAAATCAGAAAATTGTCATTTGGAAATTATTTAGTGAAAAATATGTTTGACACTAAGTAGATGGATACAGATTTTTCTAAGAAGGATTCCGACATCAGCTATGGAATTCTGATACCTAAAATTTGAGAAATGAGCAGATGAAAATTAAGATATAAAAATCTTCTAAATATTGAAATGTTTTCTTTATAGTACTTTTCAGTCAGTATGTGGGAGCATCACTTTGTTTTCCAAAGAAATGTTGTATTTCATGCCCTGCACCGCCAGTCCTTTTCTCCAGAGGCAAGAGCTCACTTCATGCCATCTGCCACCACCTGATGCTATCAGCCTTCCCAACTCGTGTTGGTCAAGGCACTTCCACCTGTGTCTAGAGGCTTCTGGCTCTGTACAGTTGGCTGATTACATGCACCATCTGACTCTTCCTCTTCCCATTAAAACAGAAGAAACGTTTGCAAGAAGAAGGAAGGTGTCATAGTCCTGGAAATGAAAGAAAGATACTGTCAGTGGTCAGAAGTTTTGAGAAACATTGAAGATGGAAACCTTGTGATGAGATTCCGAGAGAAAATGGAAAGTACAGTCCAGAACAACTTCAAGTCTGGAGTCAGCCACTGAAATTAGCCACACAGCCGTCACCGGAATTATTCACCTTGCAGTAGTGTGTTTGTAACTAGACGTCTACTTGCCCTTTCTAGCCCTTATCATCAGAGAAGCTTGGAAGAGTAAGCATCTGTCCTGCTGCTAAGGTGGAAGAACTGCTTCCTAAAGAAGGCCCTTGTCTTGGTTAACCTCCTACTGAGAATTTCCAAGTCTATGAGGGACACAGGGTAAATACACAGGAAATCCAGATCTGCAGAGCTGTGGGTGCTAAAGCAAACAAAACAAAGGGCAGAGAGACCTGGCAAGGAAATAGAGTCAAGGACTCCATCCCTAGGTGATTATGACTGCAGGCTTCACATGCATTCCAGCCGACCTTGGAATGTGCACCTGTTGACGTTTCCTGCCTAGAGCCTACAGCTGGCCCCTCTGTGCAAGAGATGCGGCTGAAAGCAAACTCGCACACCTTTAAACTCATGGAACCTCTCAAATTGTGCATTCAAAACTGTGAACGAGCAAAATGAGTGAGCAGATGTTTGGTAAAATCCACGAAGAAAATAAAAAGGCATCAAAGATGAGCAGAATTACTCGTGAGCATGAACAGGAAGTGCATAATGGAAAGATTCAAATCAGAATTCTTAGGGTAAATGAAGAGCCCTCAGTCATTAAGTAGGCAAGTGTTTCAGACAGTCAGAAACAGATGATTGACATTATAATATAAGCAACGAATGGGGTAAATAATAAAGTGAATAGGGCTATGGACTGTGTTGGTATTCTTGAAGACGGACACAAAAATTTTTCCATAATGCATAGTAAAAAATAATAAAAGCCAAAACGGAAAAATAGTGGTAAGGTTAGGTAACAGAGGTCGAGATACCCAGTGTGACTCTAGTGAGCATGTCGAAATGGAAGAGTGAGAAGAAGGTAGGAGAGAAGATAGCCTGAAAGTCACAGAAGAGAGTTTGCTTTAGGGGTAAAATAATTTTTTCAAACTGTAAGTTGCGAGTATGTATGAGCACAAAACAAAGCAACAAAGAAAACGTGCTCCTGGCAGGGTGTGTCTGCTTGCTCAGCACGGAGGTGCTACCGGCTCATTTACTACCTGCTCCCCACTGCTACATTATGGCTGTGTAGAGGCTTACGTGGCAGGTGCGGGGAGATGTCGTTCCCCCTTTTGAGGATTCTAAGACCTCAGAATGCAGTGGCCATGACACAAAATGGGGTTATTTTTGTTCCTAAAGGAGATCTTCAACCTGAGAAAGAGTACAACGTGTAGAAAATCAAGTCTGAGGGGTGGACAAAAGAAAATCCATACTTGATAGCAGTATTCAAAACCATTAATCTGAGTTTATTCTAGTACTAATGCTTAGACTTCATATTAAGGGTCAAATCAGTTGAGATAGGTTTCTGTAACAGAGTCCAAAAATATGCTTAGTGTTTCCTGGGGAGTTCCAAAAACTTCCAGAATGGAGGAAGCAACTAGATACCAAGGAATATGAATGAAAGTGACATATTCCCACCTATAGTCAGCCACAGCAGAAAGCCAAAGAAAAGGCAGCATCCTCTTCCAAGTGCTCCAAAGGTGGGAGCAGTTTTGACGCCAGAATCCTATATTTAGCCACATTACCAATCAAGCATGAAGGCAAAATAAAGATATTTTTGGGTGTGTAAGAATTCAGGAAGTTATGAAAGGATTGTAAAGGAGGTATCTCAGTGATATAGAGAACTTCAGGAAGGGTGAAGGTAGGAGGAGTGGGCCCCCAAAATGTCTCTTCTCATTCATTTCAAGTGAATTGAGGTCAACATGTCCTAATGTGGGATTCCTTTTGGTTCTAACATGAATAATATCTCCACCTTTATGAAAATTGTAAGTGCCTTGCTGGTTTGCTATTTTAGCATCAACCTCGATGTGCAAAGCGGAGAGGACCACATGTATATCCTTTTGAATGCATCAATTGCAGTGGGGGACAAGGTGATTTGCTTTATGCAGTTATGAAGTAACTGTAATTTCTCTGAGTAAACTCATGTGGCATTGGCATTGGGATAGAGAAGTAAATATGAGTGCGTCTTACACATGTACAGAGGAAACGAGGCCTGGTGGCTCGTGCCTGTAATCTCAGCGCTCTGGGAGGCTGAGGCAGGCAGTCATCAGTGCAAGCTTAGTCCAGAAAACTTCATGGCTTAGCAAGACCCTGTTTAAAAATGGGAAAAATAAAGTAAAGGCTGAAGGCAGCTCACCACAATTATAAAAAAGAGCAGAAAGGAAGGAAAATAAAAGAGCAAAGGCAAGACAGGGACACATCTGGGAGTGTGCTGTGCCCAGCGCAGAGGCAGGAGTGGGAGGCTGAGGCCCTTCACAGCAGGGAGAGTGTTCCTGGCTGGGCCCGTCACGCCAAGAAAATGCGGGGACCATTAGGTCATCAGCATCTTGTCTCTCCAGAGGATCCTTCCTTGCTTGAAATTGAGGTGGTTTTGGTTAGAAGGGACATACCATGCTCACTTTTCTGGGAAAGGAGGATTATATGGGATAAAATGATGCCTTTTTAATGGACCGATGCTGAGATTTTAAATATTTATAAAGAGAAATGGAGGGAGAAAGCTAAAATGTTCCACTTTTATTTTTCTCATTTTCAAGCCATGTGAAAGGGCGTGGCCTTCGTTTGGAGAAAGAGAAGTCTAACCCTCAAAGTGGTTAAACACATAAAGTAGAAGAAAAAAGAAAAAAAAAAAAACTAATAGGTGATTAAAAGAGAAAAGTTCAATATTTTTGACTGTATGGTAAAAGCTTACATTCTTAAGAATAAACATTTCTAATGAGATCCAAGGGCCACAGGGCAAAAGTAAAACGGGATAGTAAAGACTTTCTAATAATCTAAAATAGCTAGGGAGATATGAAAACACTTTTAAAGCCTTTGAGAAAGTTATTTGCTAGGATAGAGGAAAACACAACCCAACATGTAGATTTTTTTTTTTTTTTTTTTGCAATGAGTTGATTTGCTACAATTTTTCTAAGTTACTTTTCCTTCCTCTCAGTAGCCACAAGGTAACTCTAGTTTGGTTTGGTGAACTTCTGATATTACAAGGCAAGAGGCATATGAAACCTTGAGGACATGGAGGTTAGGGTTGGCTGTGGAGAAGCAATCATTTTCAAGAGAGCTGCTGGAGCAGAGGCCGGAGCTGAGCCTTGGAGAACAGGTGAGTGCTTGCTGAGAGTCACGGGGAGAAGCTCCTGAAGTGCACACTGGCCATGGAGGTGCACACTTGCCACGGAGGTGCACACTCGCCAGGGAAGGGCTGTCAGTGGATGTACTACAGGAAGGAGCATAGAGTGTATTGAGAAACGGATGTGTACGAATTGGCTACACTGTAACTGAAATGCTTGGGAAGCAGGACTGGTTCAGGTTTTTAAGTCTTTCAGATTTTTGAGTATTTATATTGGCTTTACCACTAAACATCCCTGATCGAGAATTTGGAAAGTTTTAGTCTGTGAATAACTTTTGGGTTTAGGAGCATTTCAGAATTTTCATTCATTTAAGAAGAAATTCGTGAAAAAAACAAAACAAAACAAAACAAAAAAACGATGTAGTAAAAGAACACATGAACACAAAAGAGGAAAGAGAAAAGCCAAGGTCTAATCTTAGTCATTGTGCTGATGGGAGAAGAACATTCTGGGAGTTTATAAGTAACAGGAACTATCACAAGGTTTAGGAAATCCCAGTTGGTGTATGAGCTCTGAAATGAACAAACATCTATACACCAAGTGCACACAAAAGGCCTTGGAGTCTATTGAGAGAAGAGGGCCTTATCTAAAATAACAGTATTTACAGTCTTTGCAAGAGGCTCCAGGCATTTTTGCTGTGTCCTGTCTTCAGCTCTCAGTCTTATGAGGTGGGGGCCTTGGATATAGGAAGCTCCAAACTAAGTTGGATACTTGACTTTTCAGCCCAGAAATTCTGGGCCTGTCATTATGCTCATAGTAACGTGGTTACTATGATGGGACTATTGCTGTTACTATTAAAGTGATATAAATGGGATGCTGTCCTTGAATAAATAGGATTTTACAAATTCAAGGAGTGACTTTCAACCTTTTAAATGTAAGGACTTCATTCCTTTCATTTGTGTATTAGATAAACAATAAATTAAAACGAAATCAACAGCTACAATCTCTAAGTACTTAGTACATACTAGGTAAGGTATTTTCTATATGCCATCTCCCTTCCTTGTACTAATGGCTGTGAGAGTCATTAAGTAATATGACTAAAGAGGTAAGTCAGAACTAGCCTGGGTCCAAATCCCAAGTCATAGGATGACTAACAGCATTTCCATAGCAAGGCTTTTAATTTCATTGAACTCCAGACTCCCATTAGAAAAAATATACATAGGGCCAGGGAGATAGCTCAGTAGAATAAGCACTTGCCTGGCAAGCACAGGGCCTGAGTTCAATCCCTGGTTCTGAAAAAAACAAAAAACAAAAAACAAAAAAAAATCAACAACACATAATACCACTGTTAGGAAGTTTGGGTGCTTAAATAGCTAATCAGAGTAATACCTGGAACATAGTAATTGCTCAGCTGATGCTGGCTTCTTGAAAGGTTAACCTTGGGAGAAAAGTGATTCACATAAGATGAATAACTTGGTGAGGGTAAAGAGTCATCATGTCCCAAATCTGGGATTCTCCTGTCTGCATGCTGCAGCCTCCACTGTATGCTCTTTAGCCCTGAGCCCAGGTTTTGACCTTGCGGCTCCATTTTCAAGTCTTGTTCCATTTGTCTTTCTTCTGCACTGAAAGGGTAGTCTTCCCAAACTGCCTCTGAACTGGTTGTCTGTTGTACCCGGACATGTCAAGGTTAGGGCAACAGATAAATTAGGAAATTTACACGGTTGCAGGTGACCCATTTTATCAAATTTAAAAGCACTTTCTCTTCAAGGGAAGCTGGATTTATTTAGTGGAACTGCCTGAATTTGCTAAAACATGAAGCATCTATTTGAAGAAACATTTAGAATATTTTATTTCCAGTGTAGCTCGTTCATAAATGTATAATTTTAAAGAAGAGAGCAGAGCTTTTAGTTTCAGTAACTTTGAAGTAAAAAATACAGCACAATAGGTTCTGCAATCCATATCTAAAGTGCAGAATAGCATGAAGAAGTACAAATAAAGCATATCCTGAATTGTTACATTCAGGGGAATCCTTTGTAAGGTGGTATTAAAGAGTAGCATAATGAGCTCTTTATGGGTTAACTATATGACCCTAGGCTTTTACTTTCTGTAGCTTTTTTTCTTTTAGAAAATGTTTTAGGAAACCATGGAATATCAGAGACCTCGAGTTGTGTAATTATGTGAATTTAACTAAAAGCAAAAGGCCCAGTCCTAGCCATCAGCAATGTCCAGCATACTCTGCCCCAAGCCTATTAGGAATCTTAGCACAGGATTGTATGAATTTTGTATATTTGTCCTATTCTGTACCAAATCCCACTGAACCTTGAGTAGTTGTTCGTTAGTGCAGTGCTGTTATGTTATCCTTCACCTGTGGACTAATAAGTTCCTGATCCTAATGTATAAAACTAGAAAGCCAAGTGATGCAGAGAGTGAACCGTGTTTGCCAAAGGAGTAGAAGCATGCCACCAGCCAAGCCTTCTCTCCCTGTAGGCACAGCCCATAATTACAGTCAGCTGGTTGCTTCGTGAGGCTCTAACCAGATGAGATGTGTGAGTTGCAGGGTTTAAATATTCAGTGGCATGAGGATAAGGTAGTCAATTACATCAATTCCACAGACGAGCAAGACCTGCCACCAGGAGCAAATTCTCTAAACTGAGCTTGATTAGGCCCTGTTGACTGCCGCGTGACCAGGCCAAGTTATTGGTTCAAATTCCTTACTAATAAAAATTGCATGAGGGAACAAGGTTTGAGACCATGCTTGGGACCATCCCTCGCCTCGCCATTCATACTTTGGCACCCAAGTGACTCTTCATACAGAAGCCACTATCTTTAAAGTGACTTCTCATGCCTCTGATTTTACAAGTTCAGTTTACAGAAGAAAGCATTTTCTGTGACTTTCAAGTTTTCATAGATTCAAAACAGACAAAAGGATGATAATGGGACTTCATTGAAAACAAAAACAAAAACCCAAAACCTTCTTCATGTAACTGAGTTAAAATGTGTTTACATTTCTTTGGTGTTGCCAAAACACCCACCATCCTGGCAAAAATCTGTAAAAGTTGAACCTGGCCTGGTCAACCATCTATTTTTAACTGACAAAAGACCAGAGCATCCTGTGGTGTTGTGGCCTTTATTTCTTCTCCTGAGCTGTTTGCTGTGGTGAGAAGCATTGCTTGTTCTAGAGATTTTCACAAATCCACTCCCCTTCCTGGAAGCCACAGTGTGCTCACACCTTGCTGCTTCCTCCTGTCGGAGAGACTGTACTTTCAGGGACA
Source organism: Myocastor coypus (assembly GCA_004027025.1). Classification (NCBI taxonomy): domain Eukaryota; kingdom Metazoa; phylum Chordata; class Mammalia; order Rodentia; family Myocastoridae; genus Myocastor; species Myocastor coypus. The sequence goes on from PVJA010001795.1 coordinate 19,356, forward strand.
AACTGGAAAACAAGGGGCCTTTATGCTACAAAGACAATTGGTAGTAACTGTCGCCTGCTTCCAAGCCATCATCGTATGTGCAATGTTTAATTCAGGTGGTGTTGGCTTTATATCAGGAAATTACACTTGGTTAACTCTGTACATCACTTTTTTTTTTCTTTCTACACCTCAGACTGTGAACTTAGACACCACAATCCGTTATTTGCTAGGGAAATGTATGGTCCAATCTCTTTCAGGGAAAAGAAGCTATTACCTATGGTAATGTGGAGTCAGATTCCTAATTTAGTATTTTATTTTGAATGTTTGGCAGCCGCCTACTTGTTTTTATCCAAATCAAGTCGTTAGAGTTCCCAAGTAAATCATTTTCATGTTACAAGTCTTGACTTCCCAGTGTTTCCCCTTGACATTTCTGTGAAATATGTTATCCTGGATTAGTACAAAATCAGACCCCAATGCCTCGGTATTAAATATCACATAGCTGTATTAACTTTTTATGAGACGAAGCTGAGCTGCAATGCATTATGTGTGGATTTCTGGAGAGGATTGTTTCTAACTGGCGAGTTATGATGACGGGTTTTATCTATCGGACTAGAGTCGGGCTGATCGGATTAATGCATTTTTGGCGCATGACCCTGAATTATAAAGAACAGAAAGATGTTCTGACCTCAAGGAACTTTTTGTAGGTAGTGAGGTAACTGTATGCATTTTCAAACCTATCGAAATATACTCTGGATGACTGTGAAAGACTTATATTTCTCAATTCCCTGGGATTCTAATATACATATCTCTAAAAGGAAAGAGGATATAATGGCCCTGCCAGGCTGTCTGTAGTTGATGGGACACCCGGCGCCATCAAATCACAGGCGGCACTAAATGTGATTAGGAGCTGTCACAATGCATTTAGCCCTCATCGCTTAGAGAGAGAATCCGGGCCAAAGGTCACTCTCTACAGCAAAGTGGGCATTTAGTGCTTTTATTTGTGCTAATGGTAAATGATAGTTAATGAAAATCATTTATAAACCTTGTCCAAACCAGTGTTTCTGTACTGAAAACGGCAGCTGGCTGCCTCTTGGAAGGACTGTAATTGCAATATGGTTGACACCATGGGATAGTAATTGGGCTTACAGTTTAATGAACTCTGTGTCCAGTAACTCCTTCCCATGCAGTGGGGAGACAGGCCGAGGGGGTCACCCACCCCGTGGGTCTCACACTCTGGCTTCCTCGGCTGGCTGACCTTTCCCACTTCGCACTGTGAAGTGAAATATCGCCAACTTAGCAATGGCGTGCCCAATCCAAAGCCTCGTGCTTTTGGAAGGTGGCTGACACATGCGCTAATGATGATTAATGGCCTTTCTTAGCACACAAGTTGTTTTAAAGGTCATTTATTCTTTATGTAGCAGCTTAATTGAATGTTTTATCCTTTTTATACACCTGGCATTCATTTTGCGAGGAAGAGATGTAGTCACAGAGAAGTGAGGAGAAATCATTTATCTGGGATTCTTTCTCTTTCTCCAGATTTCCTTTTTATTAACTTAAAAAGTCCTTTTTAGACTTGTTTCTCTGTAGTTGTGATGTTTCTGCCGGTAAAATCTAATTCTTTTGGGTTTGGGCGTCAATTAGTCTGCTTGGCGGTTTGCTCTTATTTTCTTTTAAATCAGTGCCCTCTAAGTGGCAGAATCATTACCTGTGTGAAGATCCAGCACTGTAATGAAAACACTTCTCAAGATTTTCTATAGAAGATTCAAAATAGGCAGTGATTTGTACAGCGCTGTTAAAGATAGCACACACTCATTGAGACTTACTGTCTGCTAGATGTTGGGTGTGGCCTTCCATGTAAATTAATGCTTGCTGACAGTGCACAGGACTCCCAGGATCTCCGCCTATAGATGAAGAAAATAAGGAGAGGGTACAGATTTGTCCCAAGTCAAGCAACTAATGGTGGAGTACGAGTCTTAGTTACCTTTTTCATTGTTGAGACAAAGTACCAGAGTCCCAAAGTTAAAGGAAGAAAGGTTTCTTTCAACTCACAGTTTGCAGTGGTTTTGTTCCATAGTCAGCTGCCTCCAAAACAAGGTAGCACAGAAGAGGGGCACTGCAGAAGAGAGACACCCATGGCAAGCAGGCAGAAGACAGTGAGGCAGCATGCAGCAGCAGCCAGCCTGCCTTTCCTTTTTATTCCACTGAGGCTACCAGCCTTCAGGCTGATGCCACCTACAGCTATACTAATTCCAGTCAGTGGACTAAGCTAGGTGTGGTGGTATACACCTACAATCCCAGCATTTGGGGGCAGAGGCAGGAGGAATGCCATGACTTTGAGGCCAAACCAGGCTACATAAATGAGCCAATCTGCACCATATTGTGAGTCTATCTCAAAAACAAAAACTATCAATGGACTAATTTAGTATCACACGCTTAAACCCAGTATCACATGCTGTAGATCCAACCAGTCCTGAAAAGCCCTACCTTTGAGAACATGAGGCTTGGGAGGGAGATCTAGATACAGGCTAAACAGTGCATGTCAACATGTACTCAATAAATTCCATATTTCTTTGTATTTTATTCCCTAACCCTTGGAATCTGGTGGTCAATTTATAATCAGAGCACCTCTTAATTGGGAAGAGCGCATTCCATTGATCAATAGCTTTGTATAGACAGTACTTGGCAAATGTATTCTAGAGTATCAGGTCTTAACACCTCTCCCACTTGTGTTGGTTTTGAAAGAGTAACCTCTATGTAGGTCTACAATATCTTCCAAATTTTCTATGTTCAGATATGGGGATTTTGGGAGATGATTGGATTGGTGGAGTGAAATCTTTCCTCATCAGTGCTTCAGTCCACTGATGAATCAGTACTCGAATGTAGTTTTAGAGGTAAGGTCTGGAAGGAAGAGGTTGGTCACTGGTGGTGTGACCGAGAAGGACAGATCTCCACCCTCAGCTCTTCTCCTCTTTCTGCTTTCTGGCCTCTATGGAATAAGCAACTTTCCTAAACACTGTACTCTTTCACCAGGCCATTTCTGTTATGGAGCATGGTGACTGAGCATGGAGTGAAATTTCTAGAACTGTAAATCAAAAACAAAACCTTTCTTCCTTTAAGTTGTACATAATACACATGTACTGTGTTTGAATGGTGGGGAAAGTGTATAAAATATTAGATGAATTCAATTAAACTATTCTTAAAATAGCTTTATTAAAAAATAATCAGGTAAATTTGAATTCCAAACATGGTTGCCTCTGGCTGCTGTCAGTGTAACAATGAAAGCTTTGTTTTTGCATACAAAAGCCATGTCAGCACTATTAATATAGTCACAACTTGGTGATACAAAGCCTGAATATCTATATTAATGGTCTAATTCTTTGGACCCTTTGTCTCTTTAGCATGGCTTTTGTGTTTGCATTTCATCCACAAGGTGGGCAAAGAGATCAAGAGGTGATAAAATCCAAATGAGGAAACTTTTCAACTTTTCACCCTCACTATGGGAATATAGTCCAGAAGCTTAAGCACATAAAAATATATGCCAAGTCCAACTTTAATTTATAGAATTTTTCATATATAATCTACTTTGTTCTTTTTGGTAGTAGGGTATGAATCAGGCTAAATGTTATTAATCTATGACTGGTCATATCTTTCTGGAAAATGTTCAAGATTCTTTTTGAAACTCTCAGAAAAGTGATGAGATCGCTTGAAAGGGTTTGTAGGACTTAATTACTAGTTAATAACCAGGAATGAAGTCTGGGAAACTTGCCATATGATGCAGAGTGGTACTTTAGTTCATCGTTTTGCTTCCTTGAAGCAGAGATGGCTGCGGATACTGTAGTGTCTTGGGAAAGAGATGGGTATTAACACGTTCAATAATTTTGTTTTCTTTTAGCTTTCATATGCAGAACACAGGAGAATGATCTATACTGGAGCTATCATGAGGCACTAGTGCAAATTTTAAAAAATCCAGATCTGTGTCCATTAGACAATAGACATATCTTATATTCCAATAATAACCATTTCTGACAGAACTGATTGTCATGCCTTTTTGAGTTTGTTTGTATTTTTTCCAGCAAAGCATAATTATTAGTAGTTATGCTTTATTGTTGAACACTATCCTCTGGAACTCAGGGTCACAATTCCAATGAATAGCTTCTATTTTTAGACACGTCATAGCACCATTCCTAGAAAAAAAGGCACTGAGAACTTACCAAACTAAGATAGGAAGTGACATGAATTAATAAAATTTTGTAAGACAAAAGTAGAACATTTAAAAATCATTGCTAAAGTACTATAGATGTACAAATTTTGAGTAATTGTGATTCCTTTCTTTTCCATTTATTTCTTCCTATTTTGCACTATTGACTTTCATTTCTTCCATTGAAGGAAATGGTTTGATAAAAATTTAGGCTTGGGGTTTGTGTGACTAAAATTTTAATTCACATGGAATGTAGATTCACAGTAATATATATGGATTTTGACTGTAGGGATATTTTGTTGTTGTTCACCTTACACTTATTAAATGAATAATTTATGATAATTTAAAAGAGAAAGGAAAAAAAACTGTGAAAAAAAAAAGGAAAAGAAACTTGCAGCCCAGTGCTAATTGAATGGTCAATTATAAATTAGTATGGACTAGATGAAGAGTTTGGCTTCACAAATTCTTGGACCAAGTTGTTGTATTTTTTTAAACTTATTGTTTTTGTTGCATTTAATAAGAAATAACAATGTGACAGTTACAAAAAACTTTAGTAGTACATTTCCAGTATTTGATACAATGAATATTGTTGTCCTCCTAGTAGTTATACAGAGCACAGGAGCGTGTAGATGTGCTAATTTTTCTAATCATTATTGGTACAAAAAAATTTCTTCTCACCAAACTAAGAGAAAGTAGTTATATGTATAATCCAATGTTCCATAGTTGCAGTGGGTTATTGGCAAAATTGGCCATGATGGAAGCTGTTGATTTAAGCCTTTTACAGCTCAGCATACTAATCTAGCTTTATATTTTATGCCTTGTGGTTAAACTTTTCTGCTGGGTGATTAAGGGTAAGTTAAAGCAAGACCTGTATAGAAAAACATGAAACTGAAACTTGTATTTCCCAACCCTCAGGATTTACTTTGGAACCATGTACAGTGCTTTGTAGAACTGTTGTCTGTGTCAGCCATCTGGATGAGTCATGGCCATTGTTTGACCAGTTTGCTCTCTGTGAAAGCCTGAGAGAATATTTTGTCTCTAGGTGACTCTCCTTAGGTACACAGTATATCTTCAATCCCTTTCCTCTGTAGCCTCGTAGTCTCCTTGAACAGAAAATTTGGGAAACCACTGAGTTATAGGAGTTATAACACAAGTTCTCTTATGTTCTGCGTCCTCACTAACCTTGAAGGGCTAGGGTCAAAATATTGGCTGTCCCTGTAGCCCTTCTTTTCCTCGAAGTTTTGATCTATAAACTTAACTTGTATTCTTAACTCTCCAAAAGAAGAAATAAAAATGGAGAGGCATAACACAGCTGAATGGAAATCAAGGACTTAAAGGTTAAATAACGAGGTGACTGCAAGCAGAAAACATAGGAAACATGGCAGGAGTAAAACAATGCACAGGATGAATTAGGTAATGGTCCTAAGAACCTCCAAAAGGTTTATCACACTGAGGATAGCAATGTGTAACACTAAAACTATGCTTGAAATACCTGTCATTCTAGTCTGTTAAATGTGTTCTGCTTCTAATGTAATTTTAGTTACTGCTGTACTCTCTCTCAAGTAAATGGTTGGTTTACAAGAAAACAAGAATGATATTAAATGAGAGTAAGAGACTAGGAAAATTGCCATAGGATTGACAGGCTACAATTTTTTATATGCTTAGATTTCTAAATTCCTGTGTAAAAATGTGTAACTTCTTTTATCACATTCTATAGAGATTTATTAGAATGTCAATGATTGATAGATAATACCAATTCCAAATTAAGTCTAAGATGTTTGATACTCAGAAAGACAGTGGTATTAACCTCAAGTACCTATGTTATAGAGTAATAGTATCACTAGTCTTTTCTTCTATAGGGATATTTTTATTCCAAAAATGTTATTACTTTGACCCAACAAGTTCTGGGTAATGGATGTTTAAATTAAAAATGCTACTGATCTTTACCTGTCATTGACATGTATGGGCCATCTTTCTGAAGTGGTCAACAAATATCTTCAAAATAAATATATACATTTTAGAGTAAAAGCCAGTGAAACATAAATGCTGAGATGTAGTTGGTGACTTCATAAATTAATAGCCTTTAATATATAAAAAAGATTTAGAGAACAGATACTGAACAAATGCGAGGATGAGCCCTAGGCTGAGATACTTTTTAATAGGTTAAGAACATATAGTTCTTCGCATCCAGCGGTAGAATCTACTTAAGTATTTCATCATTTATGATTTTGTGCCACTTGGCCTAAGATTAGATGTTATAGACAAAGTATCTGATAGCTGAAGCTTGGATTACCTAACTACCTCTTGGATAGGATGGGAAAAGCTGGTTTAAAACTCAATCCAGGCCAAAGACTGCATCTAGATATGGAACAGCCTGAGTAGTCAATAGGGTTCACTGTAAATGCAGTTTTCATTTAACAGCAATAGCTTTTAATAATTGCATTCATTTATACTAATTTTCCTGTAACTTTCAATAATGTTGATGCATTCAATTACCTTTTATAGGGTCTGAAGTTCTAGGATAGCTATTGTTGTTTTGTCTCTAGTGTTTTGTGTTCCAAAAGTGTGGAACACCATTTAAATCAGACCATATTCTCAGTCGTCGTCAATAATTTCTCACTAAGCTCATACTATGTTTTCCTTCAGATTTCCTGTTCTCTATATCTTGTACACCAGAGTAGATAGGCAAAAACAAATTATGTTGCAGTTTGAGTTTACCTTTGAAAAAATAAAATGCAACTCATAATGATCTCTGTACACTGAACTTCTCTTGACAATTAGGATCTTAGTCTTTCTTATTTTGTTTCTTTGAAAGTCACCTTTCATACACCCACAAATCCAATGACAGAATTATAAAACTGTGTGCTTTTCACTCCTATGATGAGATTTTACCCTTATTTTTGTACACTAATGCCCATGGATGTGGTGAAACATAATTTTGTGGTGATGGATGCAGTGAAGAGGCGTGTATAGCATTTTCCAGACATCTCTTTGCTGTGTTACAAAGATAACTTTGACATTTTAATATAGTGTCAACATGCATTACAATGCAAGGGGCATTTTGTAAGACTGGTTACATAATAGAAAGTCAATAAATTCATGGTAGTGATTGATCGGTGTGGAACCTGTAGTGTAAAATTGCTCACTCTTTAAGACAATGGGGAGCTTTTAGCAAGTAACAGAAGCTGTGAAATTCCATTGTTTCCTAGAGCTGATGTCTTTAAATTTTTTCTCCTGGAAATTACTTGTCATTCTGTATTTTGCTCTTAACTTTGTCAACAAATTGTAGGGTATAACGAGGGATTTGTAGGCCACCACGTATTGCCTCATGATTTTCCTTCAGGTAATTCCTGCCCTAATGATGATCCATTGGATGATTTCCAAATAAGATAACTGAAATTACTGTAAAAATGTAGATTTTTTAAAAATTTATTTTTTATTTATTTTTATTTTTTTTATGGCCAGCTCATCCTGCCCTGGGGGTGGTTCTGGCACAGCATGTGGTGCCAGGGATTGCCTAAGTAGGTTCTTTAGACTGCTGAACCATCTCGCCGGCCCAAAACATGCAGATTATTGAAAACCAAAATTCATGCAAATTTGTTTTTCAATTTCCTAATTATAAACAAAGCTGGTATTATTCTTTGAGCTGCAAATGATAGACTTTCTGACTTTCTTGACTCTGTTCTCTGTCTATTTGTTCCATTTATACACAGTAGCTTTCTTCCTGGTCATAGATGGCTGCCAGACATAGCAACAGGCCTGTTGGGAGAAATGAGAGTTTCCTTCAGGGCTCAGAATCATCTGTCTACCTAAGTGACTCAAGGGGACTAAGGTGAACATCATGTCCTGACTGCCTTCCATCTGGGGTACACACCCCACGCCTGAAGCTTGGGGCCTCATTTTCTCTCAAAGTATGTCAGAAGCCATTCACATTGCCATGTTCTATGTATGGTTGCCTGTGTAAGACAATATAGATAAAATAATGAGATAAAATAAACCTTGTGGAGCTGGGGATATAGCTCAGTGCAAGAAGCACCTGTCTGGAAAGCGCAAGGTCTTGAGTTCAATCCCTAGTGCCAATAAAATCAATCAATCAATCAATCAATCAATCTATCTATCCATCTAACAAGCAAACTTTGTGATTATCATTTGGATTTAAGAGTGACCTAAGCATTTGTTTTTCATTTTTACTTTAATGCTGCTTTTAATTTTCAGAGGTGATCTTATAATATTTGTATGTAAGAAGGATGATTATATTAATTGTAGTTATAGTTTTACAGAAAACAGGGTTCTAAATTAGGATATTTTTCATTTTTGGATTCCTTAAAAATGTTTGAGATTGCTTTTTTTCCTACTTTTACTTTTTTATTTGAAAATCTTTGATACATATGATACATATTTATCTGTTGTATCATATATATGCATATATATATATATATATATATATATATATATATTTGAATTCTTAAATCTTAGAATTTGAGTATGTGGTACAATGGGAGATATTAATTTTTCCCCAAATAGGCACAATTTGAGAAAATATATTGATTGCATGAAATCCTTTCTTTACTTTTGTGAAAAGTTTTGTTTTCTTGTGGATTTTAATTTTTAATTAAAAAAAAAAAAACCTTTAAAGCTTTTCTAGTAAAATTCCTTGTGGATAGCCTATGTCACACAGACCCAAAAGGCTCAGAGAATGAGAAATCCAAATGTGGAAATTTGGAAAACCTCAAGGAAAGGGTTAATGTTCTCTGCTTGGAGAGCTGCGGGTTCCATGGAAAAGGCACCACTTTTGAAAACTGGAAGCCTAGGACCTGGTGCTGCCCCTGTTGGTTCTCCCTCTGATGTCAGGACAGTGCTGCCAGGCAAACTTGGGGAAGCTGTTTGTAAGCACTCAGGAGAACAGGCTGCATAGCCCAGTCCTGCCAAACTGCTATTGTGCTTCACATGGCCAACTTTAGAGATAGAGAAACTTGAGGAAAATATTTATTACTGTGAAAACTAGTCCATGTGTGTTCATAAACAAGATGTTTACTAGAAATACGTTCTAATTGTTCACATATTTGCATAAATCTTGTTTTAATTTTGTCAATAATTTAAAGCATAATTAGCACCACTTTGGAACAGTATTTGGTATAGTCTTAAACAATTTTAAGGTGATGTAGTGATGAAACTTTATGCATGATTACAAATGGAACTATCCTAATATCTCCAGTAAGTGTCTATTGATGAAGTTGCACTGGATGTTGTATTGGTAATATAGTCAGAATTTTTTTTAAAAAAGCTTTGTTGTCTTTCTATTACTCTGTTAACAATCATACATATAAACAGTGTTAATGTTATTTCAATTTCAGAAGCTCCATGAGGTCACTGAAAATCTTGTTTTGGAAGGACTGCATTTAGAAAATAGTTAATATTTTGCACTTAGAGAACAATTTGGCAAAAAAATTGTACAATTTGTATACTTCAAAATCTCATTGCAATACTTCTGTTATAGTCAACAATCCTACTACTCAATTTTAAATATCTTCTCACGCTACTACACGTTTCTCTTCTTTAAAAGATCAGTTAACTGCATTTCAAGTCATGTCTCTGTCACTTTGTAGAAGATGAAATTTCCCTAAATAGGCTCGAGTTTTATCTCCTGAGGCTTGTGGACTGAAAGAGACCATCTGCATAGATATGCTTAGCATCAAATTTATATGTTTTTAGAGTCTGTTTAATTGATAATCAAGACTCAGGCCTGTTAACAGATTGGTTTCTCTTGTTAGGATAACTGTGTTTCTCATGGTAAAGGACAAAATTCGCAGTGCTAAACCTCAGAAATGTTAGGAAATTATACATGTGAAGTTAGTTGTCAGGTTTAGTCTGAGTCTCTGTGATAAAATACTCATACATACACGTCAAATGCTGGCTCCCTCTGGGAATTAGAAATAGACTCATCATTTTTATGTTGCAGATAATTGTACTGGGGTAAGTTCATTGTCATCTTTCATTTTGGATTTATGGTTTTGAACTTATCATTGAGTCCATGACCAGCACTGCATTTGTTATTTCATAAATATTCCATTCTCTTTTTCCTTTTGGATGGACTTGTGTTGCTATGCTTGTAGGCTCAGAGTTGCACGTTCTCCTCACACTCCTGCTCTCAGTGGGAACACTCAGAATACTTGGGATTTGCATAGGTGGCAGGTGTTCTGATTACAGAGTTACTATCCTGTAGCTAACTGAAGATTACTTGTCACTGGTAAGTACTTAGCAAAACAAAATAAAACCCAACAAACCAGTGACAGTTGTATATTGTTAGCTGGGTGAAAAATTATTTAAGGTAGAGAGATGATTGAAAAGTAGAAGGTAGATTATTAGGGATGAAGCAAGGGACCCAGGAAAAGGGAAGTGGTGGAGAGGAGGAATGAAAGTAATAAAAGTATGTTACATGTTTGCTGCATGAAACCCATAATTGTGCATGACTAATATGCACTAACAAAGTACTAAAAATTAATGCACCTATATCTTTGTTCCTTAATAAGAATATTCATTTTCATATTTACGATTAGGTGTTAGCATTGCCACACTTTCTATAACCACAGTGCAATACTCCAGGCTAGTAAATGCTTTTGGTGAGCTTAGCCATTCTAACAGATTCCAAGAAGAGAGATGGGAACCATGCCTGGGAAAGAAGGGATGATGACGTCATCCTG
>PVJA010001795.1:30333-117995 GCA_004027025.1 Myocastor coypus
TAAGAAAAATATTAAGTTGCTGGCTAAATATGATTCTATACTCAATGAAAATGAGTGGTTGTGGGGAAGGCAGGTAAAACAGAAGAGACATAAAAAGAGCAGTGGGGAAAAGTAAGTGAAATGATAGATCACATGGTAGGAATGTGTAGATCTAAGAAAGGTGTTCTGAGAAAAATTCCTAGTGTTCAATTGGCTGAGGGTCATGTTAATTCATACACTGCATCAACCAGATAGGTGATAATATGTTGCATGGCTGGGACAAGTTTTTGTAGAAGATCACGTACCCTGAATCGGTGTCTAATATAGAGTACAGTTTCTCATATAACCATGATTCAAGACCCAAGAATCAAGCAATGGAGATGAGAGCCCTGGTTATGATTACCCCTGGTGACTCACTCATGAAAGTTGCCTTTCCTTTCCTCAGACGTTATGCTCTTCTGGCCTATAATCTCAATTCCAGAGGAAGAAAGTTTCACCAAGTGTGAACAGTGATTCTATTGGCCTGAAAGTTTCTTCGGGCTCTTCAACTAAATCAATAGGCAATGGCAAGGTTGGCCTTTGGTAATAAATCCTGAGCACTAAGCAGAAATTGGACCAATATTAAATTGGAGACATATCTCTCTACCTAAATCTCCCTGTTATCTTCCTTTCTCACTCTATCTCATTTCTCTCTAAATCTTTCTATCTCTTTTCTGGCTTATTCCAGGTTTATCCAGTGTTAGATGTCCATTGTCCATCTTGTTGGCTGAGGATCACAGTGGGTGTGTATGTGGGAATAAGATGTCACATAACTAAACAGTAAGCCAAAGAGTAACCAGGTTCCTTCAGTCCCTCCTGAGTGGATTCCCAACAATAGCTGGTCAGCTCCCAGCAGACCTAACTTCGTAAAGTTTCCACATTGTATACCAATAGTGCCACACTGGGGATGAAGCCTTCTACCTGTCTATCAATTTTGGGGCGGGGGGTGCAACTGAACCATGTATGAAGCACAGCACCAACTTACAATGGTTTGCTTCAGGATGATGTGACTTTGTGATAGCACAAAACTGATACGTTCAACAGAAACCATATTTCTAGTTTGATCTTTTACCAGGCTATGGATATACAAGATGGTACTCCTCTATGATGTGTGACAGTGGCAACACCTATAGGCTGCAGTGATCCACATGGTCATGAGGGTTAACAACCAATATTATGTGTTGCTAGGCCATGGTATTTGGTAGGTTAGGTGTGTCCATAAACTTTCAATTTATGATATTTCCTGTTCAACATGGGCATGTGATATATAGCTCCATCATAATTTGAGGAACATCGGCATTCTATATGTTATAGAATATGATACATGAGTAAATATCACTCAAAGACTGTGTTTCCTTTTCTAAGGAAGTGATTAGTAGCACTTTTCATTGTGTACAGAATCACTGAATCATCTTAGGACGAATTCTAATCTCATTATTGTATATATTTGGACATGAATTATGACCTAATAAAATGCACATAGGTATCCAACTGCTAGGTATGGCTGATATTCCCTGCCCAATTCCTCTTTATGTCATTTTCATTCTTTGTCTTCCATGCTTACAGACATACCAAATACATTTGACTAATTATTTGTGTAACCTTTAGTTCACTTAATGTGACAAATAAAATTAACCATTACAAGGAGAGAACTTCCTGTAGTTGTTCTGGGTAATATCTTCATCTGACATTTGCCAGAGGAGAGTTTTCTTCCTTCATTTGAAACTCTCTCGTTGAGAAATTGAAACTTTTTTTTTTTTTTTTTTTTTTTTTTTTTTTTTTTTTTTTTTTTTTTTTTTTTGTCTTTTTGAGACAGGGTCTCGCTATGCAGTTGAGGCTGGTCCTGTGCTCACTTTTGTAGCCCAGGCTGGTCTCGAACTCGCACCAATCCTCCTGCCTCAGCCTCCCGAGTGCTGGGATTACAGGCGTGCGCCACCACGCCCGGCAGAAATTGAAACATTTTATAGAAGACTGAAAATGTAGCTCAGTGTCCACGTGCTGAATTTGCATATAGATAGGATAAAGAGAGCTGTTCATTTATTTTGTTCTTGTTAATGTACGGTCAAAGCACATGACATATGTTTCAATAAATTTTATTGTAGAAATATAGATGAGTACAGTACATGGCATTTGTTGAATTTGTTGATTTTTTTTTTTTTTTTTTTGGTCTTACATTTTTTAGTCTTTTCACATGGGCCACTCTTATGATTGGGCCCTTGTTATCTTCTGCTTGTTTTCTCAGAGGTTCCTGGCATCCTTTTGCGATACAAAGTAGACCCTGAGTAAACCCTTGCTGAATTGCACTCAGCCACTAAGGCAAAGCTGAAAATAGCATGTGATGTATCATCCTTTAGCTTCCTTCTCCTTGGGCCTGTTTGTTTCAGTATTGGTAGAGGTGCTTTAAGCCCATGATACTGTTTTCATGAACTAGTTGCATCTCTTGGGCAAAACCCCAGGGGACTGATCAGTTAGTACCGAAATGAGTAGAATGGTGAAGTTGCTAAGAGCCAGATCTGGATGCTAGCTCACCACTCGCTAACTGAATAACCTTGGGAGCTTGCTTACCAACATGTGCTCCGGAATTCTAACCTCTAAAAATGGAAGTACTAATAGTCTCCATCTCCTAATTTTGGTGGATGAATGAAATTATATACATGTGTACAGGTCTGAGAATGGTGCATGGCTTTCTGGTGCTATGAGATTGTCGCTGTCAATGTACTATTATTACTAAAAACACCCTTCATGTTTCATACAGTATGAGTTAGTCACATCTTCTGTTTTCATTCTGGAGGAATATTTTCACTGTCTACTTGAACAGCCAGTTGCTATAAACTGTGGAAGTCAGTGCTCTTGTAGATTTTCCTAGAGGGGCTTAAGGATGACATCACATGACAGCATCCTTCACCCAGTGTGGGGAAGCACCCTCCTGCCCAGGACCCGGGTGCTGTTGCACTAAACTCTGACCCACCTAAACCTGTGCGGGAAATTCGCCTCTGTGTCATTCATTCTTTGTCTAGCTATAGCCTGAGTGGGCACACTTATCCATTTTGATTAGGAAGTGAATCGATCGTCAAGCATACAGAGTCCCTGAGGCTCAGTCCCAGAGATACATCTAGCTTAAGGCAAAGGAAAACAGTCTTTTTCTCCTTTTGTATCATTTCTCCACTGCAATCAGACTTTGGATCAAATGCCTAGGGGTCCCGATAGGCAATATATGAAGATGCTTACTCCCCCTGCCCTTTTATATCCTTTGAGTGCTCTGTATCTGCCACGCAGTTTGTTGGCTGTGTAATAAAAGCAGCAATGCTATGCAGGGATCTTTCAGAGATGTTTTCAGTGAGTGTGATTTAGTGGGCTTTCAAGGGCTTGTGATAGTTGCAATTGTTTTATTCATAAAGTGAAATAGGTGACAGAAAACTCACTGTACAAATTTTTGCTGAACACTTAGTATATCTTGGACCCCATACATTGCACTGGGTATGTAGCAAGGCCACTGCTTTCCTGGTGAATGGCAGAAGCGTGGGAGGATAGAGGTGCTGCCATTCTCTGCTAAGTACTTCAGATCCAGGTCCACGTCTGGCCAGCAGATGATCACCCACCAATGAAATGTAGCCCGGTGCCTATCCTTACACATCTATGAGATAGGAATGATGCTTTTGAGTACTTTAACAAATCAAAAGGAAGATTTTTAAGATAGGTGAGGACCATATAAAATTCAAATTTGCATTGGTAAAGCCTTATTGGTATCCCACCATATACATGTACAAATTACCCTCTATGTGTACAATGAGCCCTAAAACAGCAAAATCACTAGCTACCCAAAATACCCCCTGGCGCACAGAGCCAGAGATACTTATTGTCTACCACTTTACAGAAAAGAGTTTGGAGACCCTTTGGCCTTGCCCAGTGGGTTCTTTGTTCTCTGCTTCTTGCCTGGTGCAGCAAGTGTGGAGCTGCTCCTGGACACCAAAGGGCAATGGTGGATGGCAGGTGAGCTGTTAGTGTTCATTCTCTTGCTTCTTCCCTTTGGGGTCTCTGTGTTAGTGGAAGCAGATATTGAAAGTCACAGCTCTGAATGGGTAGTCCTTGGTGTTTAAGACACTGTCCTTCCCTCTGCCTGCATCTGCTTCTCCTGCTGTCCTCCTCAGTCCTGGGGCACTCCTGACCCTCACTGCCCAAGGCCTTGGTGCTACCTGCTTCCTCTTGTTGCTCCATGCTCTGCCCTACTTTGGTAGGCAGCCCTTTATTAAGAGTAGCTTGAACTAGCTGACTAGTGATTATCTGTTGCTTAAACCAAACAAAAATAATGAAGAAGTAAACAAAGCAAAGGTCTAGGTAATTTTAGATCACAAAAAGAAAGCCTTAAATAGGATTTAAGATAGGGTGATGTCGGGGTCCCGGGAGTGGAGCTCATGAGAATGTATGTGCTTAGTACACACGAGGCCCTTGGCTGAAGCCCTCATAATCCCCTCTGTCCCCAAAATGAAAAGATTAGGGAAAGTGGCATTTCAGAATGAAGCTGCAGTATTAAATTCTTAAGTGTGAGTGAATTACGGAAAGGGACCAGTAGGCTAGAGAGCAACCCGGAGCACAGGAGGAGGACTGAGATAAGCAGGAGCTGGTTTATACACAGCTTTATGGGTTCTTAAACACTTGTATGGATTCCATGGTCACCAACAAACCTTCTCATTGTAATTTTGCTTCCCCTTACAGTTCTCTTTAGTGAGGAGAAGGATGTGGTCGTCACATTGAATCAAATAGTGCTAGGCAACCATTATGGTTTTTTCAATATTAGGTGGAAGGTAAAGGTTTTATTAGAGACACAATGGGGATGGCTAAATGATGACAGCTGCTGCTGGAGGGCAGGAGTTTGGTGGCGAGAGGGGGTGCAGCCATATAGGTAACGGGCTGTGGCCAGCACAGTAATGGGGAAATCTCCTTCCAGAGCATCCTACTGGGCACTCTGAGGGTTTCTGTTCTGCTGACAGAACCATGAGCAGTTCCTGTGCTCAGGTCTGGTACAGGACCAGAATGCAGGAGTTGGTAGCAGATGGTGATGGTTGAAACCAGGTTTCATTAAGCTCTTGGTACATCTTGCCTGAACAAATGGAATTTATTTCTCTGGGAAGCATTCTCTTATTTTCTGCATCCATAATGCATTTTAAAGCCTTGAAAACCATGAATTACCCTCTCCTGAGATAGACAGCAAAGAGTAAAAGCTGGTTTGGGGGTAGGGTTTTTTTTATTGTTGTTTTTCTGTGAGAGGGCTGGGGAGATAGCTCAGTGGACTAAGTGCTTGTCTGGCAAGCACAGGGTGCTGAGTTCGATCCTTGATATCACCAAAAAACAACACAAAAGAAGAAAACATGATATGTTTTTCTGTGAGAGAAAAACAGGAGACAATTTTACATTTGCATAAATAGGTAGTGATTGTGTGTTTTTTTTCTTTTTAATGTATTAGGAACGTGGTCTCACTATGCAGCTCAGACTCATAGGGATCCTCTTGTTTTCAGCTTCCCCAGAGGTGGGATGACAGATGTGTGCCACACAGCTCAGTGTGCCCTGGGGCGGGGCTGATGCATCACGCAGGCCAGGGATAGAACCCTGGTGATAGTTCTACCTGGCGCTGATGGCACTATCTGTATTTCTGCGAGTGCGCCTTCTGGGTTGCTGGTTCACGATGCTGTGGTTACCTTTCGTATGCTAGGTTGAGGTGCCAGGCATGTCCACTCACAGGCCGCTCTTCATAAAGACAGATGGCGTTCTCTCCTTTTGCCTTCCTTTCTTCTCCGTACCCATCTCTCCCTCTTCCCACCACTGCTCCTCTGCTTTGTTGGAGAAAGAAATCCCTGCTGCATCTTGCTCCGATTCCCTACTACGGTAAGGAGGAGATGTGAAATGGGATTGTGTCCCAGGATAATCTGAATGTTTTCTCACTTCTCATCGTACCTTTCTTCAGAGCAGTCTTGGGTTGCTTTTCTCTCCTTGCTGAGAAGGCTTACAGTTGGTGGAGGTTTTGGTCATAGTCGGCTGGCTCCAAGGCAGAGTGGCTCATGGCAAGGGGCAGCAGTTCATGGTGGCAAAAAACAGCAAAATAGCAAGAGCAAATGGGAGGAGTAGCAGCAGCAGTGGCCACAGAGAGCAAGGCTGTCTCCCTTAGGTTGCATCCAGGCTATCTGCCCCAGGCTGGGTGTAGCACTCGCACCCATAATCCCAGCAGGAGATCATGAATTAATCACAAAGTCTAGAAGTCTGACCCTTGACTGCGTGAGGCTTTGCGGGGCAACTAGATACAGACCATAACATCTACCTAAGAGACTCTGCCCCCTTTTTTCTGTCAGTCCCCTGCTGGGTGGGTGAAGAATATATGCCCAGAACATTTTAGATCGCTTAGGATTTTTTCTTTTAACTTCTGTGTCTCATTTAACTTAGCCTGTTTCCTGTGGCCAAGTAAGTTTTTTCCTTTTTTTTTAAAAGTAGGGATATACATAATTTAAGCTAGAACTATAAGTATAAATATCATTTGTTTATTTTAGCATATATTTGTAGGGTACATTATAGGCTGTAGGTGCTTATGGTTGAGAAGTCTGTCCTCAAGGAGCACGTCATGATACTGTTGGGGAACTGGGCACCTCAGCTGATAAGTACCAGTCATGATGGTGATTGTAATAGAATGATGTTGGTCATTACAGAGGCAAGAGGTGTTGTGTTTGATACTGTAGATTGTAAAGCCAGAGAGCCTTGGTTTAACTCCTAGAGCTCCTAATCATTTCTTTGCTCCTGGGAAAATTACTGAAAATTTGTACCTAATTTTCCTTATCAGGAAAAAGGAGCATCTCTGAAGATGAGATGAGTTAACATAGTAAAGCTAGAAGACCGCCTGGCATGCTAGTACCTACTGTAATTAATATTCCTCTATTTCAGATAGAAATAAATTTTGAAAGGGGAGGTAGAGCTTAATATGGGACAGTTGCCACATGGAATCTTCAGAATTTTTTTTTAAGAATAGTTAGGGAGCCAATTTCTAGCTCTTCAGATGAGATGGTAAATAAAAGGATAGGATTGACCCTTACCTTCACTTTCCAAATATTTTCCAACTTGCATTTGTGAATTAAATTCAAACCATCTGTATGTGGTCCACTGCATTACAAAAAGAAGGAAAGCACTTTATTTTGTTTACTAACAGAACCAATGGCACTTATTTTAGAGAACATTTTTTACCATCTAACTCTGGACTTCAGTATATCCTCCTTTTTAAATTAGCTATCTTCTAGCTATCTTCCTTGTAGACTTTCTAAAGAAATGGGTAACTACAAACACAATCTATTGGTTTCAGTTCCCATTTTTTTCAGCCTTGCATTTCCTAGGCAGCATAGGCACACACAGTGAGCACTTTCAGAAATTCCATGAGGGGCAACATTTAGAAAGTATAAACGTGAGGTCTCTAAGTTTTGGAAGCTTTCCCCCCACTAATAATCCCAGTCTCCCCGATGTTTCTCCAAAGCCATTATACCTGCCACACTGTTGTTGATACGTCTCTAGCATCCTTCGAGTCTTCAAGGATTACATCTGAGATGCCTTTGAAGCCTGACTAACACATATTAGCTGCTCCCTGAAAGAACAGAGGCCCACGTGGTTTTAGTAACTGTTCATAGAATTTGCTCTTCTTTTTCCTTTCTTCTTTTGTATCACACTTGTAGACAAGAAGCTATGATGTTTTAACCAGCAGTTTGGAGTACTTGCTTCACTTACGTGAATTTGGCACTGTACTGAAGCATCCAGACAGGAAGGCAGATTGACACTGGAATGTAGCCCATGTTCCTTTCGCCAAGCCGGTGTCTCACCAAGGGGCACTTGTGAGCCAGCAAAGAGTGAACCTTTGGCACTGTGACACTGTCCACTGCCCAAGCCAAGTGTCCATTGGACTCTTCTCCCTGCAGATAGGCATCTGGTACCAGGTCTTCCACTCATGGAGTATATGTTTAAGAACCATAGAATTCAGTAGTGACCATGACAGTAAACTCAGGATTCCATAGTTCGGTATGATTATCATAGCAGAAAGGGAATAATGAAAGTAAAATATTGCCTGTCCTAAGGCTGCTGTCTTGCTCAAAATGTAGGTGTGTCACAATATGACAAGTTGTTTCTTCTGTCATTTCAGTGCTGGGATCTCCAGGCTTTTCCCAGTTTACCTTTGTTTTCAGATAGTTTCTCAGCAGTAGGACTGAGTCCTATCAGTCCTTGCTTTGTGCCAGAATAAGAACTTTAAAAGCACCTCTTCCTAATGATGGATTTTAGAATGTAGGTTAGCTGGAAAGAATTTAAAATACCCCTCCATAGTCTCTAACTACCTTCTTAGCCCATATTTTTCTGTGAATGCTCCCATCGAATCTGTTGTGAGAACTGCTAATGATGAGAAGAAGGAGCAGGTTGCTTTTTCCCTGAGCAGATCCTGCTTGGCTCTGCTAGTGACTGATGGAAGAACTGGAGACCAGGGAGCCGCAGTTGACCAGGTCCTCCTGGAACACCTGTTGGGATGTGAAGAGCACGAGGGTAACAGAGAGCAGCCTGCTGGTTTTACTGGAGTCTGAGGCCAGCCCACAGCTCCCTGCCACTTATCCTGTTATCTTGGCCAGTAAGATCGAGGGCATCCTTTGATTTCATCCTCAAGATGAAGGACAATAGGGTATGCATGGGTACCTTTAATGAAGCTGATGGGCCAACTGAGGGTATGGTGGTAGGTGGATATGGGACAGGGAGCCCTAACTCCTCCTAAAGCATACAGAATCCACCTTCCCCCAGTGTTTCCAGATGTCCCAGAACTTCAAAGGAGACTGGAAAATCCAAGTTATGAGGTAAAATTAATGAGTTTTTAAATACTGGCTCAACTCCTTTTATACCTATCAGGGCAATAAAACACAAATAAGATCAGACCCTGTCTAACCCCTGGAGGAAGAGCTGGGCTAGGATCGGTCAGACTTCTCCAGGAAGATCTGAGCAGTGAATGTTTACGCTGTGTGCTCTTCCCTGTGGTAGATGCACACTAAGACTTAGTGGTTGTCCGAAACCATGAATAGTGCTGCAGATGCTGTGCGCTTTGTCTAAGAAAGACCTTCACAGAAATACCTCGATTAGTATTGGATGAAGTCGCTGGACACTCTAAACTAGCCAAGTGGACACCCAAGCCAACGATCAGACCCACAGTTTGAAGAGAATGAGAGGACCCTTTCAGAGCTATATCCTGCACAGCATTTAGCATAGGGCCCCACACATTCCATAAATATTTTATTTGAATGCAATAAATTAATTCTAAACTCAGCCAGAGGAGGAATTGTGTTTCAGTGAATAAAATTTAAAGCAGTTTCAAGTCTGTATTAGTCAGGGATCTCTAGAGAAACCGAGCCAATGGAGAGCAGAGTGGGAGGAAAGAGAGAGGGAATTAGGGTAAGGCATTGGCTTACACTGCTGAGGAGGCTAAGGTTCACTGTCTGCAATCTGCAAGTTAAGGCTCAGAAAGGTCTATGGCATAGTTTGAAGGCCTGAGAAGCTGATGGCCTTGACTCCAATCTAAACCTGAAGACCTAGGGACCAAGAGCCCCAAAGCAGAAGATGATTTTCTCAGTCCAAGCAGTTAGAGTAAACCCAGCTTCCTCTCAGCTGTATTATTCAGAGACTCAGGAGGTTGATACCCATCAGCAGATTGGAGTCTTCTTTACTGAATCCTGCAATTCAGATCCCAACGTCTTCTGGAAACTTCATCAGAGACAGACCTGGAAATAATTTTTATCAATTATCTGGGTATCCCAGGCCCTGTCGCGTTGACATGAAATTAATCATTGCAGAGGCTTCCCACTTTCACTGGTTCCCTTCCACAGTGCTGTTCCTGATTTTTGCATTTCTAACACTGAATTCTTTTCTCCATCACCCCCAAATGAGTAAGCTTCTGACCATTCAAAATGTAAATTTGCCTTGATCAGCCCAGCTGTTATTCTGTGTGCCATCCAACCTTTTCTTCTTTGTTTTTGAGCATCCTTTTCTCCACTTGGCCAAGAGTTAAACAGCAGAACTGAAAGTCAAACCCTTTAGTACATTGTCCTGCTACTTTATGATCTATAGGTGATGCAGCGAGGAGAACATTTTACTTATGGTGTTTCAAGTTTCGAAAGCTGTTTCAAGAGTGAAATCCTCTGTTGCCTCTAGGAAGCCCACTCATACCCACCTACTAGCTTACTGCCCAGACTCATCATTCTTGCAAGTGGGACTGAACTCTAACCTGTGTCGACCCAGACAGAGATTTCTGAAGAGCTGTCCTGCCCAGAGGCATGACCTTTGCTCCTGCAGATCAGTCATGTTTAGGGCTGAAGGCCCCAGTCAGCCTTCTCTTGTTCTTGTACCTGTTCTTCATCCCTCTCTTAAACATGGTCCTGATTCCTTTTCCAGACATTTGAATATGCTAATCTTGAGATTCATCAACTTCCTTTATACAAATTCGCTTTACTCCCGGGGATCAAGTCCCTCTCAACTCTACAGCATTGATTACGCTACTAATAGACCATGTATTCGGAACCATTTACTATGTGGCCTGCACAGTGTTTGTATTATAATGGAGTAAACTCAGGTGTGAGAGATTTAAATCTGTGGTGGGAGAAAGTTTATGAAAAGTAGTCATAGAAAAATTTGCATTGTGCATTTATTATGTGCTTCATATGTTTCACATGTTTAGCTATTGTGTTTTCATTTGAGTTTTCCAGTAATCCTACAAGAGTGGCTGTGCCTAGCGTCCTCATCTTGTATTAGCTTGGCCCATGTGAAATTGCCACTGCAAACGATGTAGGCTGACGCAGTTCTAGGCTGGAAGTTTGAGTTGAGTCTAGAGATGTGGAACCACACAGGCAGTTATATAGTGTATGATGAAGCAAAGAACCCAGGCAGTGATACTGGAAAGCCCCCAGCCCTGACCCCAGTAACACTGCCTGATAGTCGCAGCTTTGGTAGGCAGAGGTGGTAGCTGTGTTTACTGCTGTTGGAGGAATCAGGAGGTGCTTTTCTCAGAGAGCATAGGGCTCATGTTTACCTTTGCTTGCCTTTCTGTTTGTATTCACCGCTACAGCCTTGGTTTATCAAAAGGAGACTCTTCTTATTGACTCATTATCTGCTCTGGAGCTTTTAACTTTGAAGGATTCCATAGAATATTTTGTTTCATTGGTACTCTTATTGTAAGTATGCTTGAATTTTCTGAAGGAGAAGTGCAGAAAATAAGGAGAACAACACTGAGTTTAAGAATCCACGGGTTAGGAAGAAGATAAGAGAAAAATTCAAGAAGAAACTAAAATAAAGTAACACAGTTCCTCTACATAGAAATGTCATAATAAATACTTAAAAGTTGCAGATAGATGAGAATATAGGTGTTTAATGCATGGAAAAAGGGATTTGGTTTGTAAAGGAACAGCATTTTCACTAAGGGCTTCATACTTTCTAGTCTCCTTCCTAAACCTGACTAGCTTGTGCACATTACTGTGTCCTAAAAACCTGATTCCTTTATGATGCAAAGAGCAACCTCAAAGCCTGGCCAGATAGCTCAGTGGATTAAAGCACCTGCAAGCAGGTGCAGGGGACAGGAGTTCAGTGCCCTGGCTTGCCTTGCTGGCTCCACCTCTGGGGAGTGCTAAAATAGCAATTGAGACTGGGTATGGTGGTGTGCACCTGTAATCCCAGCTCTTGGGAGGCTGTAAACAGGAGGGTCACTACAAGTTCAATTTAGTAGTGAGAGTCTTAAAATCCTGTAGGCCCTTCCCTAAAATGAAAATAAATCAACCTCAATAAATCTCTGAAGGACTTGGTGTCCACAGTATATTACTGTATTTTCGAGATAAGAAAATACAATATTTTAAAACAAATTTCTAAAGTTAGATTTTTCTAATTTTTTACCTATGTCTGCTTAAAGGTATGAGGTACTTTAATGTGCTAATTATGGAGTGATCTTTGTTGGCAACAGAATTTTATACTATTACCTGCAGCTTTTGTTTGTTTTTTCCAACCACTGGAAAACAAAAGATTAATAAACTTCACTCAAATTAGATTAAATCATAGCAGACAACTAAAATGTCTGTTGTTGTTCTTGTCCAATTGTACACCTTAAAATCACCCATGAAATGTTCAAAATGCCAGTAGATATGTGCTCCCCAAATTTGGAAATGGGGTTTTCCCTTCCAGTGGGACATTTTGGATTGTCGCAATCACACAAGGAGAGAGTAGTGTTGATCTTCAGTGCGAGGAGCCAGTGATGCTGCTTCGTATTAGCTAACACGTAGTACAGCCCCAACCACACAGAACTACCCAGCCACTAGTACCACTAGTGTGACACTCTGTATTGTATCACCGTATGGAAGGAAGTGCTGTGATTTTAGATACATATGTCAGTTTTAACATTTAATGGGTATGGACTGGTGAGATGGCTCAGCGGTCTAAAGCGCCTGCTTAGGCAAGCTTAGGCAACTGCAGGGACCATGGTTTGAACCCCGGCAACACATGCTGCATCAACCCCACCCCCAGGGCAGGCTGAACCAGCCATAATATATATAAAGAAAACTAATGGATAGAAGAATATATAGAAAACTGTCTAGTTTATTCAAGATGTAAATTGCTTGCATATGAAAATTATTTGTACAAATATTTGCATCATTTTGATACTTGATAGATACAATTTATTTCTTTGAAAGTAAATTCACCATTTTTTGGCCCAGATTTTTAATCTAAAGAGGTTGAACTCTATCTTTAGAACTATGTGGGTCATGAACAAATGGTAAACTAGGTCTAAAGAGTTTTGAACTATAGATCTTGGCTTTTTTAATAGTTAATACATTTATTTCAATCTTGAAGATTTTTACAGCGTTCCGAGGAACATTTCTGAGCAACTCAACCTATTTCTGGACAAGAGTCATTTGGGGACAGTCCACTGTGTATTGAAATAGCTTAGGTTTCACCCTGGACTACACCGTCTTGCCCAGCAGCATAAGCTTTCTTACGTATCGCCATGACTGGGGTGATGTTTGCTGTGTAATGAGAGGTGGTTATGGAAGCACCTTCCTCCCCTTCCAGAGGTAATGCATGGTCAGATACATGGCATGATCTGCTGCTCTTTGGCATGAACTTTCTCGCTTGGCTTTTGGATTGTGGCCAAGGTATCACTCAGACTCATCCCGTAGGTAGGTGACTTCAAAGCCACTGCCCACATTGCTACTAGAGACATTGTTCCAAGGCCTGCATTTGGGTGAATAAATGCACAGAACACTTTGTGTGCCTCTGCTGAGATCTTGACTTCACCAATTTGTCTGTAGTGAGTGTGCTCAGAAGGAGTGCAGTAGGAACCAGCCGGGACAATGAGTTACATAGTGTGTTCTGGCAGGGGATTCTTTACAGTACAGTGGATTTTAGGAGTTGTTGAGTTAAACTGGAGCAAATATCATAACCTGTTTTACCAGGCATTTGGTAAGATTTATTTGCTGCTAACATAGGCATTATTGGGCATTTTGTATTTGGGGGTACTCCATTTACTCCTATCCTGGGCAACCAAGACTTTCTGAGCATAGAATTACTAAGTACTGACATTTTCGTCTTTACTTTTTGTCTTTACATTGCTATCATCTGCAAGGAGCTTTATTGTTGACAACTTCATCAAATTCTTTGTACTGAAAAGAGACTCTTTATGTGTAATGTTAGCTCAAAATTCACAAGAGATGTTTATTTTAGATACATAGGGAAAACATAAAAGCATAAAGAAAAAACTATGTATAATTTTACCTAGCATTGTTAAAACTTAAGACATACTGTTTTTATGTTATTTAGGTATAAGTAGACACTTCTAACAAAATAAAGAGTATGTTTTTATACATCTTATTTCACTTAAAAATACAAGAATCATTTACCCCATGTCCATATGTTGTTTGAGTAGCATTTTAAATGGCACATGTTATTTTAACAGATATTTGGATCATGATATGCAAGCATACATATGTGTTACTTTATCAGTTGCTTTCTTCAATGTTTAAACTTCTCTACATTTTTTAAAAACAGGTGCCTATGTATTCATGCATGTATTTGATGATCTCAGAGGGTAAAAATCAAGAAATAGACTTGGTTAATAAAAGGTTCTGCATGTTTTCAAGTCTTTTGGTATATTGCTATACAATCTCCAAAAGATGTTTATCATTTCCTTAATTTTGGTATTCTGAATTAGTATAAACTTTGAACATTCATTCTTGAGTTTTTACTTTCCTTTCAGTTGGATTTTTTCTACTTTATCATGTTAAAGATATTATATTAAGAGACATTTCCTTTTCCAGTCTTGAAAAGGCATTTTTAATTAGAAGTGGATATTACATAATGCCTTTGGTCATTTGTCTGCATTATCAAATGATGTCTACGCTATAATCTATCAACATGAGACATCATGTTAATGTGGCTGGTGCCACTGAATCATCCCTGCTTGTCTTGGGGCTTCCCTGGGCCTTGGTGCTTGCGGGGAGTGGGCCTCCATGTGGAGCAGGAAGCTCCTTAGAGGTCCTACTGCTCATGAACACATAGATGAACCTGACCTCACTCTCCTAACACTGCACACTGTTTCCATGGCCTAGGTTCAAAACTACTGCCAGGAAGTTGCTTCCTAACTGAGAAATGCTTGGCCTTTCTGCTGTTAGCTAAAGAGGGAGGAACTGATTCCAAGCCGAGGGTTCTTTTCATTCTTGTTGCTTCATGGGCCACTTCCTTATGGGAGCTCATGCTGAGAAACACCAATGAGACATTTCCACAGGTCTGATCCTGAGCACACTTCTCCACTTCCTCATGAGCACCATTAAGGTCAAATTCTCTGTGTTGTTTAATCTCAAATTAGTTCATTTGTGGCAAATATACCTTAAAGTTCAGGATGAAAATTTAAAGCCTCTGTGTGATTTCAGTGTTGATGCATTATTCATAGCGATTGTATTTGCTTTCATCTGTGCTGCTGAGATTGATTTTATAGGCTTTCAACTTCTAGCATGGTACACTCTAGAACACTTGGATAAAGCTTTCAAAAAAGGAAGGGAACATTAAGGTAGTATATATGTGCTGGTTAACAAAAATTTCTCTATTAAAATCTGTGTTTTAATTTTGAGAATTAACTGATGTGAAGTTAATTTAAAATTGTAACAAAACTGAATAGAACTGTGGGTGTGATGCCAGTAGATATGGGATTGTTCTAGGCATACTGGCATTACCTGATAAATTTTCATTTTAACCACTCTAATTATTTCAATCACCATCTGAGGTAGGAAATTATTTTCTGAAAACTAGATTAAATATCTTGCAGTTTACTCTTTTACAAGTAAAATATGAATAGTTTTCCAACTCCATTTTGGGTACTTGATATGTACCACACAAACAGTATAATATAAGCAGTACCATGTAAGCTTTTCAGTAGCTCTATGTAGGTCCATGGGAATAGACATACAAAAGCCTGTGGATGTGTGAAAGACCTAGATCTGTATTCCTTTACATGGGAAAAATATAATTTAAAACCTTCTGATCTACTAAACATTAAAGGCCAAAGTCACTGTGATTTAGTGAAAACAAATTTGAATGTTTCTGAACAATTCCAGAATATACAGGCCTGAGGAAATTATCAAATAAGGTATTATCTGAGAAAAATTTTTGTCGATCGGAGGAGAAACAGCTAGATGTTGACAGTGAACTCTTAACAGCTAACTTTGCTGAAACCACTTATTTGCAGAAATTCTCAGTGGGGCTGGTCACACTTCTAATAATGTTTGTGAATCTGTATTTCTGAGCTACTCTAAACATGAGAAAATGATTCACAAAATGCTCACTTTAACTTTTAAGCTTCAAGCTATATAATAATGGGGTAAAGGCTTATTTTTAAAAGAATTAGTTGGAAAAAGGATGCTTGATTCAAATGCAACCATTGACTGACAAATTTTCTTATGGTAGCAATCTCCTGCAGTTGTCTCATCCTCAGTGGTATAGTATGGAAATTGAAGATTAAATGTAGCCTTATTTTTTGTATTCAATGAATATATTGCTATAAAGCTCTATGTAAATCACATTTGAAAATCAATAGAATATTTTTAGATGCATAAGATGATCTGTGTGTGGAAAAATCCATTTGGGAAATACTTTATAGACTGATGTGTCATTGCCTCGCTGGTAGCACTTAACTGTACATTTTCTGAGATTTGTTTAAAGTGTTCATTATAGTTGATCATACTGACTTCTGAACTTGCTTTAGCCGTGTGGCCATTGAACAATTTTGAAGGGGACAGAATATAAAATCAAAACTGTATATGGAATTAACAACTAAATGAGGAAATACATTTTTTCAAGTATATTTGTGTGTGTGTTTCATTTTTCAAGGTCATATGTGGATAATCTTTAACATTTTAGATTTCTAGATTCAGATATGGTGGTCCATGGCCTGTAGTCTCAGAATTGGGTAGGATGATGCAAGAAGACCACCACGCGTGAGGTGCCAGCCTGGGTTGCATAGCGAGTTTAATGCCAACCTGGAGTACATAATTAAAGCCTGTCTCAAAAAATGAAGCAATCAATCCTAGATTTCTGTAAGATCCACCATGAATGACAGTGAATTTTTGCATTACTCCACTCTGCTGAATTCCCACTCCTGGGAGTTAGCCAGTTTAGACTTTTGGAGTTGTTTCCCTTGAGATTTAGCTTTATATTTTGAAGAGAAATATGCTTGTACTGTTATTTCTTGATTTGTTTTTTACTTAGATACTATCTGTTGATGTTGTCTAAAGCTAGGCTCTTTTCCTGACTTTAAGTCAGCTTTTTGTCTCTTCTCACTGAAAGTGTATCGTAATATTTACAAGGGTTAGGATTTACTTTTATAATGTTAAGTTATACAATATTTTATAATATATTTATGTGTTATATTTATTTTTATAATATTAAATATAAGGGTTATTTTCAGTTGTTTCATCCAAAATTATGTTTTGTGACAAAAGATATCAAACTTTAAAACACAGTGCACAACTAAAATGGCCAAGAACCAGCCTCCTGTGTAGTCATGGCAAAGGAAGGTTTCAGTGATGGAAATGTTGAGATAAATAAAAGATGCAATTAGAAAGATAAAGGCTATGCACATGCACCCTGTGGAGGAGTATGTGTGGGCCCAAGAGGTAAGGCTGGCTGGAGTTTTGTGGCATTGGCCAGAAGAGATGACTGGATGAGTGTTGGGGTAGAAGGTTAGTTAGGGTGACAGTGCAGGGAGTCTGTGTGGAGTGGTGGAGTGGGAGGTCTGGGGGCCTTTTGGATTTTCATGTAGGCGATAGACCACTCATCCTATGCTCCGCTGTGCATCCAGCTTCCGTAGATATGTAATGCCCTCGAGTCCTAGTCTGTCCTCTCAGAAAGACATTCCACACCAGTGAGACACTTCATTTGATTTGCTGAGTTCCTGTGCTTTCCAACCTTCAAAGTTTTTATTCATCCTGTGTCTCTTCCTTCCTTCCGTCCTTCCTTCCTTCCTTCCTTCCTTCCTTCCTTCCTTCTTTCTTTCTTTCCTTTCTTTCTTTCTTTCTTTCTTTCTCTCTCTCTCTCTCTCTCTCTCTCTCTCTCTCTCTTTCTTTCTTTCTTTCTTTCTTTCATAGATGTAGATTGGACTCCTAATGTTTCTCCTGTTTCCAGCACTGTGATTACAGGCCTGCACCACCATGCCCACTCTCAATTACCATCTCAGTGTGCCCCCAGGGTGGGCCTGGGATGGCACAATGGGGATGGAACACCAGCCACTGCTCTACCTAAGCAGGTACTTTAGTCCACTGAGTTATCTGGCTGGCCCTATCCTGTGTTCTTTTCTTGTTTCAAAATCTCTCCGCTGTTATGACCTGTGGGGTTTTCAGTCCAAATGAAGGTATACAAATGGTTCCGCCTGTGATGCTTAGCTAGCATCTTTAGAGGTACTCTAACACTGAAGTGAACTAAGGCCTTGTGTGTTCTTAGGCTAAGAGGTAAAAAGTTGATTCTTTTGGAAAATGGAGATACTTGAATATCTGTCCCTTTGTTTGTTTGTTTCTGTTCCTGATCTTGATTCAGTTGCTTGTCCTTCTCGACTTGGGAGAGAAGGTAAACAGTTCTATCCAGAAGTAACCACTTCCATCCAGAGGAAGGGGCAGCAGGGACTGTAGAGCTGACCGTGCCCACTGCACTCATGCAGCTAGGGCAACGCAGAGGAACACAGTCACAAAGTGTGCCCTCCTGCCCATAAGGTGCCACATACCCACCTTGGTGCCCTAGCAATCTATAAAAAGGCACAGAAACAACAGTAGAATTGGTTCTTAGATCTTGTGCTTTCCAGGACTCAAACACTGGAAATTTAAAGATAAGTTAAGAGATATTTGTCCATCTTTAATTTTACCTTGAAATTTGATTTTATCGCTGAAATCTTATGTTACAAATGAATCAGTTGTAATCGTCCTATTCCGCTATACAGAAACAACTGATTGGATATATGCCTATCCCTGTAGCTGTTCAAAGTCCTATAAGTGTCCCTACGACTAGATTCAAATTTAGGTATGCCACCATGAAGATGCTATTTAATTTTCTTTGAACTTTGATTGTCAAACCTCCCAGAGTGGTTACACTTATAGATTCTTAATAGGTTTGTTTTAACTGTTAATATTAGACAGTGTCTTAAGCACTATAAAAATACTGCAAACACAATATATGCTTAAAAGGTAAATTTTCTTCTTGAACACAGCTAAAAATTATGAGCTGTTTTTCATTAATCAGCTAACTATTTGTAGGGTCTTTGTATAAGCACCAGAGTGTTTACTCAAATTTTAAAGTACTTACTACCTTACAGTCTTGTGTGTTCTTTGTCAACATTTATTTCACACAAACCTTATGAGTTAGCTAGTTTCTATTCCTGTTATACATAGGTAAATTGAGCTCTAGAGAAGTTAAGTTGTTTACCCTACCACACATTACTACCAACATGACAAAGCTGAGATTTGAATCCAGAATAAGAATAACAGTTTCATTCTTTCTTTAGCACACAATCTGTTGTTCTTGTGCTTTAACCTTTTGGAAAGTTCATATTAGTTCTATATTCTTAATGAAAAAAAAACATAAAAAAAAGTTTTCCTGTAAGGTTTTACTGAAATTCATGCATGTATTTTGGAGGTATTATAAATCAAGGATATGATGCAGTTTTATTTGGAATGCAAAGAATGGCTAACAGACTCAACTGTAGAAAGGCCGCTAGTGCTGACTACTCAGAAGGGGCTGGCCCCAAGGAATTAAATTACAAGTAGACTTTATCATCGTAGGCAGGTTTTCTCTTCAGGGTAAAAGCATAGGTGATGAAAACCTAAGTTTAATATCTTATGAGTGGGATCAAAATATACAGTGATATTTAAGTGAAAACAAAATGCAGTCAAGCCACATTAACATCAGTTCCCCTCAAAACACCCTTTCAATGCGAACACATTAGCCTATCTTTCTTGCCACTTTTTAAGCAGTTCTGGAAGTCCTCTTTGGTGAGTGTCTTCCACAGGTCTGATCAGAAGTACAGTGAATGCTATTGCTGAGTGCAGCTGATGAAAACACAAGCGCAAGAAAATGCTACCCCGCCCCCTCGGTGACCTCATCTTCTGGACCTGGCTCTTCTCCAAAGTGAAAATGACCATGAAAGGTGCACAGTTTGAATCAAGTCAGGAAAGGGAGACAGCAGGAGCAGGGCACCTGAGGACACTTAACAAGGAAGACTCCTAGAGCTGCTCCAGGGAGTGACAGGAACGAAGAGGGATGTTTGAAATGGTGGGGAGCATTTTGAGAGAGATTAATGATGATGCTTTCAATGCAATACATTTTGCAAGATGTAAACAGTTTTTGCATTTTTCTTTCTTTTTTTTTAAATCACATTTTAGGCATGATGCAAGGCAGTGAGAAGATGGACTTTCCTGCTCAGATTCTATTTCTGCAGCTCCAGGCCAGGACTTGAGTCAGTGCCTTATCCCCAAAGCAGTTAACTACAGCCTGACAGCAGAGCAGTTGAAATTAACTAGGCCTCTCCGGAGGCAATTTATAGATTTGGGATTATGGAGGATGGGTGGCTAGGAAAGTAAATGAGGGGTACATGTGCTAACCTTAACAAAACACTGTTAGCTAATGATGGATACATTTAGAGGTATGCGTATTATTTACCATTCTAACAAAAAGAATCTGAGCTAGGTTTGGGCCATTATTTTAGTGAGATTGCTCTATAGCATTATTGTAGTTTTACTCGATTTTTCCTATGTAGGCTTTTCATAATTTTTCTTGTCATTTCTTCATCACAAGGTGGCTGTCAGAGGTCCACATATCGCTACATGTCTGAGGCATAAAAAGGAACATGTTAGCAAGACGGCCTCTTCCCTCGGCATTTCTTCTTTTTCTTTTCTTTCTTTCTTTCTTTTTTTTTTTTTTTTTCCAGATGCCTACAGCAGACTTTCCTTTAATGACTCATCAGCCAGAGGAGGGTTGTGAATGTTTTTATCTGTGAAGGAATCTGAGAAAATAAGCAATGAGCTCATTAGCCTTTGCCTTTGTGAGAGGCAGCAACTGAACGGAGGGTAGGAATTGCATTAGCCAATCAACTGTTTCTGCAGCAGTAACTGAAGAGGTAGGCAAAATTGACGGTTACCAAGGCAAAGGGAAGGGGTGGAATTAGACAGACCGTCTCATTGGTGTCCAACACATGAAACTTGAATTCAGGCCTCAACAACTTTGATCCACCTTGGGGAGAGCAGATACAACCCACTATGTTCTTTGTTTGCCTCTCATGTAGGACATGGGACTTTCTGCAATTATGATCTCCTCATGTGGCCCTTCCTCCCTGATCTTTTGTGATTTCTTCTCATCTAGATCTACTGGAACTGTAATCATGTTTTGAGACTTGTTCCATTTTTCCAAGCTTACAAAAGCATCTTGTTCCTTTGAATTCATGCTACTGCTTAATCATTCTTCTCATAAGCTAGATAGCGTACTGCCTGATCACAGTTTACACTACTGTGTTGTCCTGTTATTTAGATTTTTGACTTCAAGTTGTCTGATTATACTTCTAACTTAATCACAGAGTAGTGGTTTTTTATTAATTTTTAAATTGATGAAATCATTTATGTGTATGTGCTTTAAGATATGGATAACCTACAGAATGGCTGAGCTGAGACAATTATTAATATGTGCATTTCTTTCTCATTATGTAGGTCTTATTTTATCTTGACCCTAACCATCCAGCAGAAAAGTATAACCATGAGGTACAAGAAGTAAAGCCATATTAATATGCTGAGCTGTAAAAGGCTCAAGTTAACAACTTCTGATATTGCCAGTTCTGTACATAACTCATTACTATTATAGACTATTAGACTATATTGAATTATTTTGCTAAATTTATGCACCCACAATATTTGAATGACAATGGAGCATCCATCTCTTATGAAACAAAACAAAAAAGGGGGATATAAATGAAGGACCATTTTGTAATGAAAAAAAATATATAATATATGTATATACAAGGTAGTTAGGATAAATATATAGCTACTTTCTCTTAGTTCAGTGAGAAGAAAAATTTGTACTAACAGTGTTTAGAGAAGATATCCTGTCTATCTTGTACTCTGAATAACTACTATGAAGACAACAACATACTATGCATTAATTATTGTAACTGTCCTACCAACCTGTTTTGAAACTGTCTCATTACTACCTCTTTTTCATTAAAATTAATAAAAAAATTAACATATGCATTTCTCACTTAACATGACAATGCTGGAAATGACTTTCAAGAACATGACGCATCATTCCTAACTATAGCTACCATGCTGTACAGAGGATTTTGTGAATATATTCCTCCTGCCTAGGTGAATTCTGAGTCCTTCGGTAAAGCCCCAGTCTTCCTCGTCTGATAAGCACAATTTTACTTTCTATTTCAGTGACTTGGACTTTTTATTCACATTGTACATCATGGAATATTTGTCTTTGGCTGGCCTTTCTGATGTAGCATGATTTCTTCCAGGTCCATCTATGTTGTCCCCAATGATAAGATTTCTTTCTTTGTTCAAGGCTGACTAGAGGTCACTTTTGTGGGTGTGACACATTTTATTTATCTGTTGATGGATATTTATCTGTTGATGGATACTTCGGTTGAATTTATGTCATGGCTATTGTGGGTAATACTGCAGTGAACGTTAGGGTGCAGATATCTCTTTGAAATATTGAGTTAGGGCTGGCGAGATGGCTCAGTGGTCTAAAGCGCCTGCTTACGCAAGCTTAGGCAACCTCAGGGACCATAGTTCGATCCCTGGCACCACATGCTGTGCCAGCTCCACCCCCAGCACAGTCTGAGCTGGCCAGAATATATATTAAAATTTTTAAAAATTTCCTTTGTCAATGAGATTGTAGATATTGTGGGTCCAATGATAGTTCTGTTTTTAATTATTGAAAGGCACATCTAGAATGCTTTCTGTAGTTGTTTGTACTGGCTTGCATTCCACCTGACAGTGTGCAGCTGTTCCATTGCCTCCCACCCTGACCAACACTTGTCATCTTGGGCCTTGTTGATAGCTGCCGTTCTAGCTGAAGTGAGGCTTGATTCATTGTGGTTTTTACTTCAATTTTTCTTTATCATATGATCAGTGATCTTGAGAATTCTTTCATATTTTTCATGGACATTTGTTATATCTTCCTATGAGATATGCCTCTTCAGGTCCTTTGCCCATTTAAGAAATGGATTATTCATTTTCCTCTCATTGTCTGAATTTGTTACACCATTTTGATATTAACCTCTTATCAAATATATGAAAAGGAAATATTTTCTCCCAAATTGTAGATTGTTTCCTTTTCTCCTTTGTTTTGCAAAAGGTTTTTTGTTTGAAATAACCTAATTTATCTATTTTTACTTGGCTTGCCTTTGCGGATTATAGATTTCTCAAACAGAACAACCTTTCCTCTGTTTCTTTGTAAAGAACATGGCAAAAAGCAGAACACATGATAGGTATTGATTTTGCTATATTGGTTAATATTCTCTACCTATACATATATAGTATCTTAGTTTATCCATAAAGGATAATTTTAATATGTGGGATGATGATGAAATGCTTTAGGAGAAAGAACTAGGGGGAGTAATTTATTTAACGCTAAAACAATTATGTAACTACTTCACCTAGCTTCAGTTTTATTTTAGGGTTTGTACTTAAACAATGTCTTCCTCCTCAGTCCCAGATAGTGCATCATTGTGAAGGTAATGACAACGTTTCGTTTGTTTGTTTTGTTTTGTTTGTTTGTATTTTAGCGAAGGGTCTACAGGGTGTTCAGGGTCTCACTACTAGATTGGACTCCTAGTGATCTGCCTGTTTACAGCCTCCCAAGAGCAGGGATTATAGGCATCTGCTACTATACCCAGTATCCTTTGCTATCTCAGCACGCCCTGGGGGTGGGACTGAACCCCTGCCCCTGTGCCTGTTTGCAGGTGCTTTAATCCACTGAGCTATTTGGCTGGCCCTTAATAATTTTAAAAAGATTTATTTTCCCAAGGTAAGATCCTGTTAGGTTGGTATTATAAACAAAACAGCCGCTATGCCATCCACTGGGCCATGCTAGTTCTGCCTGTGTTTGAAATATTTTCTGTTATACCGTGGGTCATCCCATTTCACTTTCTCCACAGTCAAGTGACCACTATGTAAGGGCAGACAAGGAATTAAATGTAGTCACTGAGAGTTTTCCAAAGAAGTCAAGTTCTTCAGAGAAAAGGGAGACAGCAGTGACTGTGC
This sequence comes from Myocastor coypus, assembly GCA_004027025.1. Taxonomy (NCBI): domain Eukaryota; kingdom Metazoa; phylum Chordata; class Mammalia; order Rodentia; family Myocastoridae; genus Myocastor; species Myocastor coypus. Next base: position 54,171 of record PVJA010001795.1, read on the forward strand.
TGCCCCGTGTGGAAAGATGCGATGCTAAATGCAGTAGAGCTAGCGGTAGGTTCTGCATTTGCTTAGTATTCAATGAATGAAAACTCTGTTTGTATTGAGGATGATATAATTTGAAATGGTTGTACCTCAGCTTTGTAATGTTTTTGAGAGCGTGACTTCATTTTTCTGCCTTTTTTTTTTTCCTTTTCATCTTTGATGTCCAGCTGGTATTTTGAGACAAGAGTGTGATTATGGAATTGGATTTGAAGAGCAGCACTAAATCATTCTCACTCTGTACTTGACTTTCCTCCTAAACAGAACAGATTTCATGGGAGGAATCAGGTTGGGGAAGATATTATTTAATTTTGCTATGGGTCAAGCAGAAAGGTTAAGTTCTTTTAAGTGCTTATTCTATGATACTGCCTGGTGATTTTTTTAAATCCAGTTTTCAACATTAGAATAATTTCCTTCTACCACATATTTTTAATTAAATTTCTTTAATGCATATACACATTTAGAGTGATTTTTTATTTTTCTGTACTTAGTAAAGGGTTTACAGGATCCCACTACACATAATGGACTCGTAGTGATTCTCCTGTTTTCAGCTTCCCAAGCGCTGAGATTATGCGTATGCTACCACACCCAGTCTCATTTGTCTTTTCAGTGTGCCACAGGGGCGGGGCTGGCATGGCAAGCCAGGGACTGAACCTCCAACACCTATGTCTGCCTAAGCAGGTGCTTTAATTTGCTGAGCTATCCGGTCATACCAGTACTTATGTCTGAGTAAGGAGTAGATTATCTTTTCCTGTGAACTAAATTTAAAGAGTATATGCTTCTATTTTGACATGGCAGCTGACAAGTAATTAGTACTTGAAAAGCACAAGGCTATGGTTTCACTGTCTTTATAAAGAGCTATGGGAAATGGGAATTTTTTGTTTCTCTGTAACTGAAAACAAGATAATCTATGAAGAGCAACATCAAGTTTTATCTATAAACTGTTCTTTAGATTTCATATAGTATGGTTTCAGATAATTCTATCAGAGAAACCTCATTGTCTACCATGTAGCATTGGTTCTCTGTATTATAGCTTCTTTCAAAAATTCCTTGATGCGTGCTGATTAGCCATGGCAACAGTATGGCATTTTCACTATTTTGGGGGAGAAATTCTTTCTCTTGTGGATAGACTGTTAGCTAAGGATAGCAACCCCAAAATAGATGTTGTCTTTTTCTTTTAAGACTAAACCTTGTTTTTATATACCCAAACAGTTTGAAAGGTACATATCATTGTACATAATATTTTAAATGCATGATCACATATTATATATATTTCATTTTAAGTTACTTCCTATGTATATTTCACGTTAAGTTATATTTTATTAATTTTGTCAATGTTACATGAGGCTGAGCTGATTTTGAGAAACTGGATATTGTCTTTGCAGGCTCAGTCCTTTCCCTAAATTCTTCTTGTTTTAAAACAAACATGTATTATTTTAACCTTTTCTCTAGCATTGTAGCCAACTCTCATCACTTTGATTTCTTACCCTCTCATTTCTTGACAGCCCCCAATTGCGCTCAGCATTCCAACAAGATCAGCTTGTAATGATATTCTACTCATATGCATCACCTTCCACATGGATGTCGGCACAGTGCTAACCTGTTATTGCTCCTTGTTGCTTTGCTTTCTTACTCTTGCTTCTCTGACTTTGCACTCACTCTGCAAATTCAGACTTGACCTGTTAACAGTCATTTTTAAGTCACCCAGATTTATGCTCAAGCATGGTTCTTAGAGAACAGCCTTTCACCTTTCATTATATTTGTTTGGAATATTCTAGTAACTGTTTGTTTGAAATGTGACCTCATTTCCTTGATGGGTCATTTCATTGAAGGGAGATAAAAATCATAAATATTGTAATACGTTCTTATAAGCTGGACATTATCCATTGGTCTACTTGTTTGGGGACATAGGAAATGTGAGGCTTTAGACAAATTTGAAACTGAACAATTGAATTGATTTCTGGATTTCTTGAAGTCAGAACAATCAGCAAGATCAGAGATAATCCCACCATATCATTTCATATAACTAAATAATAATATGTGTACTTATAAATATGAAAAACTTGTAAGCAGTAATAGTACAAGCCAGAACCTGAAGACATGTTTAGATTAGGAAAAGACTAATTTCACTTATGAGATGATTTATCTGTGCAGTCATAGGCTTTTTGTTTAGGGAGACACTTTCAAGACATAAATAAAAAGGAGTTCCCTGTGTGCAGTTTACCCTGTTGAATTTGATAAAGTGTCCTCTATTCTCAGACATTGCCCACGTTAGGTATCCAGGACTAGGGAAGATCTAAGCTAGAGATGTGGTTGGGGATCATCAGCTGACAAGCCGTCACTGTTGTGTTAATTGTACTCTTTAGGTGTGAGTGAGTGCACAGGTGGGATGGGCAGTGCTTGGTACAGATTGCGAGCAGGGGTGCATAAAGCTAGAAGAGGAGAGCCACAGAAATCCTGAAGAATACATGTGGAATCGAGCAGAAGGGAAGACACCTTTAAGTTAGCCTTATCCGGTACTGAGCAGGGCATAAGGAAGCTGTACATCAACCAAATCCATTAGAATGAACAAATTACAAGTGAGAGAGCTGAGTACCTCTGAAATAAGTGTAGGACAATGCAAAGAATCAGACTTCAAGAACTGAACAAGAAAGTAAAGTTGGAGCTATGCTTGATACCTACTGCAACGTTTCCAGTATCTATGAATAAGTTGCTTTTGTCCTGTACAGCATGGTTCAGTGAAATCGGAGAGATGTTCTTCTGTTGGGGAGTTCTTTGTGGTAGCCCATTTCTATGGGAAGCCCATTTCCAAGGGGAAACTGTTGTGCTCTGTTGAAACCTGCTTCCAGGAAACTCATAGTAGGATTCAGAGGAGAAAGGAAAGCTTCATGGGGGGTTGTTAAAATCCTCTGAGCAGCATATAGTCAGTGCAAACTTCATATGTGTATCAACTGTATGTTAGCACTTTGAACAGAAAAGACCTCAAAGACACTTGCCCATTAGAAGAACAAATAGCAATGTAAAGCTATATTTCTGTAGAGAAAAGAATCAGGAGAAACAAAGATGCCAGCACTGGAATTATTTTTTTTCCCTGTGCTCATTAGTGATAAAATGTGCTTTTGATTGATATCTACCAAAGACTGTTTTACCATAGCATATTTGTGTTGGTTAATGCATGTTCACAATAGTGATTTGAAACATTTGGGGTGCTGCCTCCAGGCACTTTTTCCAGTAACTCTTTTATTCTTTCCAATAACAGGAACATGGGGACGGGAAATGCAAGTAATTGCTCTCTCTGTCTCTGTGCTGTTTGCAATGGGTCTACACACTCACACTCTTGGCATCAGAACGGCCTTCTTGTTTCCAGAGTTCCTCCCTTACAGGTTAGCTGTAGGGCAGGAGCTCTCTTTGCGAACTGTAAGAATATGCAGTGGTGTAGAAAACAAGACCTGAGGGGAATCCCATGTATGTCTTTTTTCACCTTATTCTTTGTGATTCTTCAACTGAAGCAATGGGTATACGGAATGGTTCATAGGAAGAAATCTTAGTTTCTAACTCAGATCAATGGACTGAAATAAAGACTTGGCTTTTCTCTGCTTATACATGTTTTCTTCACTTTTATATTCAATTTTTGCAGTTGCATCGTATGTTGGTATTTGAACGGCAAGACACCACACAGGTAAGAGGCTACTGAGAGCTATCAGACCGTGACAACTTAATAGTGTTTTGCTAATGTGTGCAGCTTCTATTTACTCAGATTCATATACAATGTAATTTAATCTGCTACTTAGAAAAATAAAAATAAGAAACATCACTGTTATACAGTGAAACACTAATTTCAGGCTTCATTTACAAATAAGTACTGCTATACTGTTAAATAAATGTTAAAGAGGTTTCTAGTGTCCTCTGCTAGAAAAAATATTGGTCATATAATAGCTTAGATAATAGTTTGTGCTGACCTAGATAGATATTTGATAAAATGTGTGAAAAAATAGATCAGAATGGAGCATAACTTAGCACTAAAATATATTACCTCTTTAAGGTGCCATATCTGTTTCAGATAGTGTGAACTATTGTGAACTTCTCACAAAGCAGCATGATATTGTAAGCAAATTATGATTCTTAAAGCCTGAACCACCTTTGCTTTTCCTCTAGGCTCTGTCTGTCCATCAGGATTCCTAAAGTATAGTGGTTCTCAGTAATACCTGACATTGTGTGAATTGTCCTGCATGACAGGGAATATTCTGGGATTCTGTGTGTTATCTATGATGGTCACAAAAGTACTATTTCCTTATTATACATTGAAAGATAGAGGCTCAGAAAAATTTTACATAAGTTGCCCAAGACTAAAAAGTTAATTGTGATGAAAAAGGCACTCCAGGGCAATCCCATCTGTCTTTACTTTTATGAGGTTTCCCCCAGGATCAGTTCCACCCATCAGCATCTCTGGGGATGGGACCTACTTTTCACAGCTGCCCAGTTAAGGCTAGCCACCACCCTCCCTACTAATTCTGACATTCTTATTTGATGTATATCTTGCTTCTGCTCCACACCCTGCAAGAAAGTCAAAATTTGCTTCACTTCTCAATTCAAGGGTATGACACTCATGGATCTTTTCAGATCCTTGGGAAATTAGCTTTCACGCTGACAACTGGTGCTTAGTGATGGCTATCCAGTCTTAATTAGTCAACAACATTACTAGCACAGTTTGCTTTTGAATTAACTGTGAGGCGATGTTATTTGAACTTAGACAGAGAATGATGCTTCACTAGGTAATGCTAATAGAACTCTACATCATTATCTGCATTTTTGTTAACTATCAGTTGTAGGGACATTCTGCTATTGCTAGTTATTTCAGCACTTATTTATTTACTTGATACAGGGTCTCGTTATGCAATTCAGACTCAGTAGTGATCCTCCTGTCTCAGCCTCCCCAGTGCTGGGATTACAGGCATATATCACCACACCCAGCTTTGGAACCAGCATAACGTGTAGTACTGGGAATTGATCGAGCTCAGATCATTGTGCTTGTCAGGCAGGTGCTTACACAGATGAACTAACCTATCACCCGCCCACATGTTCTTTTTATGCAGTGAAGAAGCATTACCAAGTATATTTAACTTGATCTTACAGTTTCCCAAAAGTTTGTTTTATACAGTTTTCTAGGGATTTGTACCCTATGTTTGACAAATCAAATTTGACAAATCAAATTTTGAAGAGTACATGATCATTAACAGGGCTAGAGTTAGTCTTGTGGTTGATCGTGGAGGTGCTGAACTGAGTTCTCTCTGTCTTCTGAAGCAGGCCTTTTTTTATTAATTGTAAAATGGATGGAAGTTTAAGGCTGTGAACACTATCTCTTGTTTGGTATTCACTGTAAAAGACAATACTCACGAAGTATTTGAGTCATGCTCCAAAAACTTCTAGTCTTCTCTGTCAAGGTGGGTCTTTTCAATAAATCTAAGTATCCAGGGACCTGAAATTAATGTTCTGTCTCAGTGACGGGGGAAAGTTAAGAATAGGAGGCAGTTTCTAGGCAGTTAGCCAGTCTCCTCTTCCACAAAGGTGAATGCTTGTTCTGACCTTTTATAATTTTCTTGGTGACAGAACTATGGGCAATTGTGTAAAATTCTAAACTCCTACCTTATTCCATTGTGACTTCAGCCCATAAAGTGATCTTGTTATTTTTTTTTTTTTTTGAGGGTATGTGGTGTGAAAGTATGGTAAATTTTTTAATACCTGAAGGAAGAAATAGAGACAAAGCAGGTAGAATTCCTAAATGAAGGGATTTCCAGCAGAGCACTTGAAATTATTATTTTTTTTTCTTTTTGAAGCAGGCATGAAGATTGGCCTTTAGCCCTTTTTTTCCTTAGGATAATAGTTATAGCCTGTCTCCTGCATTCCCATCAGAAGGAAAAAGCAGCACAAGAATAATGCTAATGGGATTTTAAGTCCCATGGGTACCGAAATAGTGTCATTTGTAGATGAGCTCAGTCTTAGAAGAGGTGGGGGGAAAGCTGGTATAATAGAAAGATAAGCAAATTAGGACAGAGAGAAGCACAAGCTGCAGCCAGATTTTGAGCCTTCCTCGGATCGTTCCCAACACAATTTTTCATGCTCTGAGACTGACATCCCCCATCGTTTGCAGTTTTCTCACAGGCTTAGAATTCCAAGAATATCAAATACCTTAGACATGACATGGAACAGGAATTTTCCAACAATCATTGCTACTCTAAACTTTAAATCCCTTTAGAGTGTGGAAAAAAAAAAAAAAAAAAAAAAACAATTACACATTTTTAGTCAACAACTTCTCACTTTGCCAGTTCTGCTGATAACCCTCTACTGTTATGGACTATTGGACTATATTGAGTAATTTTGCTGAATTCATACACCTACAATATTTGAATGGCAATGGAACACCCACCTCTGATGAAACAAAACAAAAAGAGGATATAAATATATACACATTTATATCTGTATATATGAAATAGGATAGATATACAACTACTTTCTCTTAGTTCAGTGAGAAGATTTGTACTAACAGTGTTCAGACAACATATCGTGTCCATCTTGTACTCTGAGTAACTATTGTGAAGACAATATGCAGTGTATTAAGTATTATAACTGTCCTACTATTGTAAAACTCTCTCACTGCTATTTCTTTCTCATTAATAATAATAATAATAATAATAATAATAATAATAATAATGAATTCCAAGAAAAATCACGAGAGCCATCACTTAAATACAAAGGAAGATTCATCCAATGCCTTTAATGCCCCTCTCTGTTTTTAATTGGCCTTTATGTTTCCTTTCCATTTGGCCTATTTGATTTGCTTTATGTTCTGGGAACATAGAGAAATGCATAGCTCACAGTGGGCCTGTCCTTTCCAAATTTGAGTTTTCAGAGGACAATTTGGGAAAGTTTTCCTTATTAATAGTGAAGGAAAGAAGATAACTTTGTGTCTAACGTATCCTTGTTTCAATGTCATTCAGAAGATGGATGCTCATCACCAGGCATCCTTTTAGACTAAAAATCCAGTCTATCTTGAGAAGATGAATACGTCGGAGAGGCTGACTATGCTTTATCTTGTTTTGTTGCTAGGTAGCTATACAGAAATGTTATGACAGCCAATAGGTTGTTCTGCTCTGTTTTGATCTTGACATAAAGTAATAGTATGCTGAACGCTAACATTTTCCTGGGTTACTTTAATTCCTAATAAAATAAAATAAAATAAAATGGAAAAAGTAAACAAGACAAAGCTTAGAGTTCTGCAAACATTTCTACTCATTTCCAAAAAATCAGAAATTTTTTTGTCATGCCATAAAACATAAATATTCCTAATATTTTGTTTCTTTCCTTGGATAGGATTCTCTATGGACCAGAAATAGTGTGTTCATGAATTCATTTCTCTAGCTTTCTCTTCAGAGGCCATCTGAGGTAAGAGTTTAACCTTACAGACAGAAATAATTTTCAAGAGGGAATACTCTTATGAGGACAGGACTTTAAATTGTGATCACTGGTCCAATTAAAAAGGCAAAGGGACTTTAAGCTAATCTGTCTTTGCTTTTAGGAGCTTGGAAGAGGTGAATTGCTGACAGGTTGGAACAGTGGTGATGATAAAGTTATCATTTGACTATTATAGTTGTTGCTAGCTAGCTATAGAGAAATGTTATGTTCTTTCAAAATAATTTAGAGGAATTTTGGAAACAGTACTTTAGAAGTATATGAATGTGTTAAAATCATTTTAAACATTGCTTTAATTTCCTCTTCCAAGTCATACTACATGTGCGAATCAACTTGTGAATATATGTTAGGATATAATTGTTTGAAGGCAACAGTAAGATCAGCTCAGATTGGTTTATGACAACAAAGAAAAAATATATATATATTTTGAGACAGGTCTCATGCAGTTCAGGCTGGCCTTGAGCTCACTTTTGTAGCCCAGGCTGGTCTCGAACTCACACTGATCCTCCTGCATCAGCCTCTCAAGTGCTGGGATTGCAGGCGTGCGCCACCATGCCCAGCAACAAAGAAAATATTTTAGTGTGACTTTAGAAGGCAAAAGGCAAGGCAGACTTTACATGATGTTTGGCCAAGAGTGCTCAGGACTCGGACTTAACTGTTGCTGCTTTTCCTGTCTCTGCCTTCACTAGTATTTTGGCATCATTTTGAGCCTGATTGCCTTCATGGTAGCATAGAGCAGTAGCAGTTTGTGCCCACAGGTAGCCCTATCCAGTCACAGTGATTATGCCTTTGTTCTTTCCATCCTCAAAGGGCCTGAAATTCATTTTCATTGGTCTATGGAGCAGGCTTTTGCTAGCTCAGGCCCTCACTCCTGGAGGTAGTGATGGAGTCGGCCTTGTTGGAATGTCAAATGTAGATGTGGAATGTCAAAGACAGTGGGAGAGATACTTGGTGTGCGGCCAGAAAAGATGCAGGATGGAGCCCTGAAACTAAGGTTCTTTTATTCATAGGTCAAAGAAATGTGATTTCACACTTACTTCCTTCCCACAGATCTGTGTTAACACATATTTTGGATGATCGTGGACATGTCATCCTTATCTGTTTGCTTCTTGAGGATGCCCAGAGAAGCCCAATCTCTTCTTTTATGCTAGAGCACAGTACGTTATTTCATAGATACACACACACACACACACACACACACACACACACACACAGTGCCAACTCTTGGTATAATTTAATCTCATGTTTTCTTATTTAATAGTTGCTGGAAAGAAAGAACAGCTGGCCCAGCCATTCTGTATGCTATCCCTAAATCTGTTTCAGTGTTTTACTTTCACTTTTATTATCTTTGCCTCCTGATGTCATGGTAAAATAAATGTCCTTATTTACTATGGTCTCTAGCTCACTCATTTAGGCAGTTATAGCTGACTTATCCAAGATCACTTTCTAAATTGCAGTGAAGAGGTGGTATGAATGGCTATTGCTTGTCGGTGTAGAAGCTTTCAAACTGCATTCCACGGCTAAACACTGGCCTGTGCTTGTGTAAATAAAGTTTTCTTGGAACACAGCCACATTTATTTGTCTCTATATGAACACTTGCACTACGATAACAGAGTAGAATAATTGTGGCAGACACTGTATGATCTGAAAGGCCTAAAATGTTTACTCTATAGGCTTTTACAAGAAAAGTGTACTGACCCATAGACTGAATGAGCCACATTCTTCACTTTAGAACCTCTGAAAGAGCTTTGCAGCTAGATATTACAATCTTTATGGACCTTTCAAAGTGATCAAAAAAAGGCAGAGGTGAAAACAATCTGAGAAGACCCAGCTAGTCCTGTTCATTCCACGGATAACAGACAGAGGCTCAGAGATGACAAGGGATGTATGCAAGATGCCATGACATATTAGAGGTGGGCTAGAGTATGCTTTATTTGCTGTAGTCAGATTTCTGTTGTACCCAGAAAGGTTTGAGGTCTAAAGGCACGAGGGAGAGGATTTGGGGGAGCAGTGCTGCCTTGCCAGTTTCCAATGTGGACAACCTATGTAACCTAGGTGCTTCCAATTTCCTTCCCTGTTGAATGAAAATAATACGATCTCCTCAGAGTTATGCAGTGAGTATGATATCCCCAATCCACTGGAAAGAGCCCAAGCATATGTCTGCTAGCTACTATTGCCATCATCACCATCATTATCATCATCACCATCAAAATCAGCAGCAGACTGCATTCATCTGCATTCTTATTTCTTTCCTTCATGTCTCAGAGGAAGCGGCTGTGATGTTTAATCTTGATTGCTAGCTTGGTTGGTTTGAGAGATGCCTGGGATGTTAGTAAAGTGCACTGCTGGGTGTGTACAGATGGGCCACACTGCTGTGACCTCAGAGACAGCATCTGCTCCCTGGCCTCTTCTTCCCTGTCTCTGCTCTTGCTCTTGGATTCTCCCAAGCCCTGCATGGACCATCTTTCTTCGGCCATACCTTCCTGCCATGTTTCTGCCTCAGAATCAGATAGATACTTGTGGCCAGAGGCCTTTGACACTGCAGGCCAAACTAAAGCACTCTTCCTTGAAGTTGCAGGTGTCAGATACTTTGTCCTGGCAACAAGAAAGGTGAGTAACACAAGGGCCACCTTCCCTCTCCAGGGCTAACTGCTTCAACTTGGAAATGGAACACTCCTGGCATTGCTCCCTAAGGACTTTATTCTTTCTGGTATTTTCTATTGCTTCTCTTCACTGTTCCTTAAAATTACAGCAAAATCCTCAAACCTTAAATATTTGCAGAGGCATTGATAGAGACATTGCTGTCCTTTCTTGTGTCCTAGTAGTATTATATTTCTCTGCCTTTCTTTATTGCCCAAGGGGTTCACATAACACTGTTTTTACACTCCAAAGGAGCATTCTAAATTTAACTCTTTATATCTTCCCTAGCTGGGTCACAGACAAATATGTGTTGTTCTGTCACAGGCTCATGTAGCTTTAAATTATTTTTTAACAATTAATTTTAACGAGAAAGAAATAGCAATGAGACAGTTTCACAAGAGGTTAGAGGACAATTACAATAATTAATACATTGCATATTATTATCTTCATAGTATTTGCTCAGAGTACAAGATACTGGGAATTTTCCCAGAAGAACTGAAAACAGCATGTTATAGCGATAATTGTGCACCCATGTTTATAGTGGCACAATTTGTGATAGCCAAATCTTGGAAACAACCAAACTGCCTGTCACATGAACAATGGATTAAAAAGATGTGGGTTTTTTATACAATGGAGTATTACTCAGCTATAAAGAATAATACACTCAAAGCCTTCATATATAAGTGGATGCAACTTCAAGATATGCTCATAAGTGAAACAAACCAGACCTACACGTGTACCTTTAAGTTCTTGGTAAAATACCTAAGGAGGGACTCTTCTCCTCCTGGTTTTGAAATATCACCCTATCTTGCTCCTCTTAGGAAGTCCCATTCTCACATGATTCCTCCTTTGCTTATCTTCTATGAGTTTCCTGAGTTGTATACTTAGGAGTTGTCCTTAGCAATTTTATACTTCGACATGGCTTTAGTGACCATCTACTCAGCTGAGGAATGTCCCCATCTGAATATAGTAGCAGGATAGTGTCCATCCTCACTCTGCTTCCAAATTACTTCTCCATTTGACTTTTCATACTCTTTGTGCACATAATGCTCTACTACTTAGTGTACCTAAACAATTTTCATCAATCACGATTTGTCTGTGCTGAGAGCTCTAAAAGCAAGATAACATTTAAAAATAGTTTTTAACATTTCAGAAAACATAAGAAAATTATAAATTATATACAATCAGATAGACAGGATCCTCTTCATGAGAGAACATCCCTCACAGTTTAGGAACATTTTTCAGTGTTCCTTTTCAGTTAATAATCATTTATTCAGTGATAATCGTTATCCTTACTTTTAGCAACATTAGTTTAGCCTATTTCTGAAGGTTATTTAAATGAAGCCGCGTAGTGTTCATTAATTTGTGTCTGGCTTCATCTTCTTTATGTTTGGAGGAGGATCAATTTGTTTTTTCAGGAGTGCTTGTTCATGTTTACTTACTGCAATGTGGTGTTCCCCTGTGTGAGTACACAATTTATGGAGCCCTCTGTCTGGTGCTTGATTATTTTCAGTTTTTATTATTTTAAAATAGGACTATTAAAAAAATAGGACTATTGTGAAACTCTCAAGTATGTTATTCCATACCCATATGTAGATTTTTTTATTGTGTGTATTTCTAGAAATGAAATGGGTAAGTAAATACACACACACACACATACACACACTCAATACTGATGGATTTTGACAACTTTCTGAAATGATGCAGTCAAGTCTATATTGCTACTAGCACAGTTTGAACATTCCTTTCAAGCTGCCTCTGTTCTGAGCATGTATTTGAGCAGTTCTGTAAGACTATCAGTATTTTGTTTTTATTTCATACTTGAGTGAAATTTGAATCTTAGATAAAATATATGACCTGGGTCATGTACTATTGATTTATCTTCCATGACAATCCGAACCAGAGCGTGCATACTTTTAATTGTTATCCTTTTGTCCTTCTCTAGGTTAAGGATGCCATCTTCTAAAGATGATCCCCTACTTTGTAACTTCTAGAGATCATTAGGATAATGCTTAAAACTAGCTGAAGTTGTGCCGGTTCCCACATGACCAACAAGATGATTCTGACGTAGTTAGAGACTCATCACTGAGCTCTTGAATGATGCACTCAGGTGGAGGTGTACACAACTAGTCTCTCTATTGGTCTGAGCTGGTCTGAGGAGTGACACTGGGATCATTCCTCTCTCCCACCACACCTGGCTAGGTTGCAAATCCTGTGACTCTGAAACTCCTCTGTTTGCTTCTTCCTCAGCACGTAGGCTCCTGCTACCTTCTCTTCCTGTCTTCTGTAACATTTATCATAGGTGGCTGCTAAGTAGCTGCATTTCTCTGCTGTCCTCTGAATTCTTCATGGTGGCAACTGAGCTTCACTCACTCTTTGTCCCTATCTGACACAGTACTGGGCATAAAGAGGTGCTCATACTTAGGGACTGTGTTAGTCAACTTTCCCATTGTAGGACAAAATGTCTGACACCAACAACTCACAGAAGAAAGGTTTATGTAGCTTATGGTGTAGACACATGGTTGTTTGTCTCCAGGGTAGAAAAATATCATAGAAAGGCATGTCAGATCAAAGCGTCTTAGTTCTGGTAGCTGGGAAGGAGAAGAAAGGAACAGTACCAGAGGGGAAGGAGCCAGGAGCCGGATGTAGCACCCATAGTCCCATTTCTATGAGCTGACCACACAAACCCAAAAGTGAACTTCACTGATTTTCTAGGCATCCTCCAAGTTGATCAGGTTAACTGTTCAGTTTAACTGCCACAGAAACTGCCTACAATTTTCCCTGTCGCAGCCAAAAGGCACAAAATGAAGATGGCCAGCTGATAGCTCAGTGGACTAAAGAGCCTGCTTTGGCAGAGTGCAGTGGCCAGGGTTCAATCTCTGGCCTATTCTGTTGGCCCCACTCGCGGGGTGCGCTGAGACAGTGATTGAGACTGGGTGTGGTGGTGTGTACCTATATTCCCAGCACTTGGGAGGTTGAAAAAGAAGAATCACTATGAGAGAGATCCTGTAGACTGTAGACTCTGTCCTAAATACAGAAAACAAAACAAAACAACAACAACAACAACAAAAAAAAAACAAACAAAGAAAAAACAATAGGCACAACAGGACTGGTTTTTACTGTGCTCATATAAGCTCTAGAGGCATTGGCTTGTGCCATCAGTTCTGAGTGGCTGGACAATGTGCGCTCGCCTGTGGGGGAACAGGAAAGTCTTGCACAGGCTCCTATCCCAGTGGTGTAGCTCATTTGGGCATTCAGTCTCTTCTTTCAAAAGATGAAAGATGGAGAAGACCCAAACTACAAGGTTATTTCTTTAAAAAAGAACCTCGGTGTTTGCCAGTGCAGTGATGGTAGCAGACCAGGCTTTTCATTGAGTTTGGCTCCAAAGGAATGGAGAATGTTGCTGGAGAGCCAGATGAGGTGAGTCTGAGATCGGGTGACAGAAAGACTCCGAACAAATGTATCTCTTTCTTAAGACATCAAGTGTGTTCATTACAATTAAAATGTATGACATATACAACTTAAGGAAGAAAAGATTTATTTTCTTTCATGATTTCAACACGTGATTGGCTGGCTCCCAGGCAAAGACTCTGTGGTACAAAGGTGAGACAGAGAAAGCCGCACAAGTGACAGCAACAGGAAGCAGAATGGGTCAGAAAGAGTCAGCCCAGAGGAAGGGAGCAGGCAGAGCATTTTTGCTCTGGGGAATGGCCTCCAAGCTGTGCCCACACCCTACCAGCACGTTCAGCTGTGAACTTATCAATGAGCTAGATTCCCTGATGAGGCCAGAGAGACCTGGTGCAGTCACCCAGCAGAAGGCCCACCTCCAGACCCATGGGTATGTTGCAGAACTGGCTGTGGGACCATTGGTAGGCTGCACATTTGTTCTTAATCTGTTAGTTTTATGTCCTTGGAAAAGGGAAGAAAGATTACATGCAGTGACATTTTAAATATTCCTTTCCCTTATCTTTTTTTCCTACCACTTTCTGCCAGTTGTAAATTCTTAGATCCAGTGTCAGTATTCTTTCATTCTAGCAGTTCACTGTGCTGTGTCCAGAGCCAGACAAATGGGAACAGTTCCTGGTGCTGCCACAGTCTCTAGACATAATCTTGGACAAAGTATTTAATCTCTTGGAGCCTCTGAGGCATCTTATTTCCAAACTGGATTTGCCTCATTGAAATGAAATTGGGATTAAATGAATTCATATACATAAAGCTTTTCAAACAGTACCAGCCTATATTAAGTGTCCTGGTAAATTTGACTTTTTAAAAAATAATTCCAGATAGAGCTATTTTATGATACTATCATAAAATAGGGAAAGGAAAACATTACTACAGTAACCACAAACAAATTTATTTATTATTATGTTTTGTGTACTAGTAGCTTTTATTACTAGGGTGAAAGATGGTCAAATGTAAATGAAGTTATATCTAAACTATTTTTCTCACCAGCTTTATTGTGTATTTTCTGTGCTCCTTCCATAATAGAATACCATAGTATCTCCACACACTGTAATAATTCCTATGTTTGTATTGCATTTTAAAGTTTATAAGCTCCTTACACAATCTGATTTGAATGTCTCAGAAATCCTTGTAAGGTAGACAGGGCTTTAAAATATTTATTTCTATGTTATTTAAGGAGTAAGGTAGCTTGTCTTTCTGTGGGCAAGCAAGCTTTGCCAGGTTTCAAGAAGTAAATGACGGAGCTGGGATTACCATTCTCCTGGTCCCTGTAGTTTGTACTATCAGTTTCCTGGTTTGTGTATAAACACGCATATGAGGGAGTTCAGCAAGCCATAGCTGAGAAGCGTATGTGTCCATTAGTGAAATGTGTGCACACAAAATAGCTTCTATCAACCACAGAAATTAGGCGTTGAAAAAACCTCTAAGTAGGAGAATTCACAGTCAAGGGCATCATTTTAAAATAAAAGTGGGCAATAGAAATCCCAAATGAGAGCATGAAAGCTTTTAAATTTTTAGGCTCACTAAAATCACTGAAAGCAGCACCTCCAGTGACAGTGTGAATAGAGCGCACGCCTTAATGAGGAGCCAGGTAATTCCAGGACGTCCCTGTAGATTGGTGGGAGCAAGTAGATTTATAGCTCTTTGTTTATTTTTGCAGATTCTGGCATGCTGCGAGGTCATTTTCTTCCCGGCTCTGCTTTACCTTCCAAATATTCAAAGCCTTTCTGAGTTTATGGCCCAGAATTATTGATTTTTGCCTTCCTGGGACTCACTTCCTGACAGCCCCGCTTGGACTCCTTTTGGTTTTCTTCCTTGGGTCAGACATGCCCCCAATGCAGCACTAATGCTCCCGTTTATCTTCCCGTAGCTCACCCAGGGCTCCCTGCAACACCTTTCTTCGTTCATGGCTGTTCATTCTCTCTCATCTCAATTCCAAACCTGAGGGCATCTTTACTAGTTTATCCTTGAAAGGACTGACTTTGTATGTGCTGGAACCCAGGCCTTCACTCTATGGAATGAAAATGTGAGCACTAGAATTTTGCATAAGATGTCACTTACTTCAACTAAGAAAATACACATGGAGTTTCTCTGTAGGCTATCATAGGTCCTTGGGACAGTTTCTTTTGAAGGCCTGGTGTTTAGTGATTTATCTAGATTAATTTGGATCCAGAGCCCTTCTTTTGCGAAGTCTATGGAAATTGTAGAATGAATAAAGCACAGCTAGTATCCATTGTTCCTCATTCAGGTGACTTAAATTTTTCTGTCTTTCTACCTGTCTTCTCTCAACCTGCCCAAAACCTACAGTGCAAAATGTTCCTGTGGAGGACCTGGAGCTGTGTATATTTGAAAATGAGTACGGAACATGCCTTTTCTGTACATACTCTCCTGTAAGAATGTTAAGGGAGAGATCTATCCCATATAATTGCCCATTTTTGGTTTGTTTTTTTACTTTTTTTCCAGAACTGGGGATTGAACTCAGATCTTTGCATTTGCCAGGCAAGCGCTTATTCTACTGAGCTATCTCCCCAACCCCTCCAGTTGTTTGAGAGAAAGTTGCAGTTGATAAGGACCTTAGGTCTATGAATACTGATCTGGAAAAAGGGTCACCTGCAGTGTGGTGGTGGGTGTTGCAGAAGTAGCTCAGATGCTTGCTGCAGGACTCAGGGTGCTGCTGGGGTAGCCTGCGACATGGCCTGCGACACGCTGCCTCTCATTCTCTCATCCTAATGGCTCACTGGTGGTCTTTGGAAATCACTCTGCTCAAGGTCATGGTCCCTCTAAAAAAAGGAAGGGGCAGCCAAAAGCCAACAAGTTTTCTTATTTGTTTTACATATTGTTACTACCGCCTTACTTCTTTCTCATTGCTGGGACAAAATAGCAGGTATTCAAAGAGGGAAAGACTTACAGAGCTCACTGCTAGTGGATGCTTCAGTCAGCAATCAGGCTGGCTTCAAGGCAGGATAGCACTGCCCAGGGACAACAGTTCAAGGCAGCAGAAGACAGGAAAAGCAGCAAGAGCCAAAGGAAGAGAAGCAAGGCTCTTCCCCTTCCTTGCGCGCAGCCACCTGCCCTGGAGTGCGGGCAGCATTCACACCGTCTCTGTGCCCTCCTCCTGCACAGGCTCAGGATGCTTGCAAAGTGGGGCCGCTGCTGAGTGGCTTAAACTTCTAAACTTCTCAAGTTGACGCAATGACCAACAGCCTAGAGTGGCGATCCACATCCCAGGATATACAACTTCTGAATTACCTAGTTAAGTTTCTAGGCCTCTCTAGTTGACACAAGATATTAACCATTGTAAGTACAGTACATGCCTGTGATATATAGTGATTACATTCAGCTTGGGGGTTCAATTCACTTACATATCATATTGCGATTCTTTTTTTTTTTTTACTTCCACTGTTCCCCACACTCTTATCTCCCCTCTTTCACAGAGCCCCTTCCCATCATCTGGAAGACAAATGCCCTCGCTTCAATTAGGACCGCTCTAAAGGACTTTCAAAGCTCCAGAGTGCCCATGGGGCAGGAGTTCTGGCTAGAGAGCATCACACTGCAACTCCTTGCTCGGCCTAAGCCTATCTCTTCCCTTCCCTGCAGGATGGATCCAGGCTAGCATTGCTCCTCTTCCCTGTTGTGTTGAGCCCCAAAGTACTCCCAACAAAACTCTTGTGCACAAATCTCAAAATCTTGGAGCTTGTTTCCCGGGTAACTCAACCTTTGACAAAGAGGCTGATTATCTGTGGAGTAGGCTGGATGAAAATTGAGGGCAAATTGCTCAGTGCCCTCCCCCACTGCCAGGCAAAGCACACGGATCCCAAGGAATTTTCACTCCCCAGTCCCACACTTTGCACAGAGGGGAAGCAGTTTGCATGCTGTCTGGATGGTCATTGCTGTCGGGCTTGGCAAGGAAAGGGGGAAGCACATAGTTCTTGAAATCTTGATTTGCCTATTACTGATAGCTCTTAACAGGGAATTGCTTTCTATGCTCGAAGAAAGGCAAGGAGTGGTTTAGTGTAAATGGCCTTAAATTTGTGCTCTTTAATCAGTGTCCTCAATGCTGAGGTCAGACATACAGCAGTGAAGGTGAGAGATATGTACTGGGTTTTCATGGCAGGGAGGCAGGCAGGTTAGGAGGCAGCAGCTACGTGGCCAGGGCCCATGTGGCTGCATCGTGCTGTGAGGGTAGAGAAAGCAGCTGAAGTGGAGGCAAGAAGGTGTTCAGAGAGGGCATTTCTATAAATGTTGAGAGCCAGGCTTGTTGTTGGTGGGGAAATCTTGGGCAAATGTAGCATGAGATCTTGTGCAGGGAGAGGGGCTTTATGGGGAGGTTCGTAAAAGAGAAGAGCCTCTGGTGGGCTCTTTTTTTTAATTTAATATTTTTATTGTTTAAATTTAACAATGGTTATGTTACATATTTTCATCATCAGATCAGTTTAGATTAATACATACAGGTATATAAGATTGATCAAACAATTAAACATTAACACTTTTAAATCAAAATTACTTTTCTTTTTCTTTTCCCCCTTTTTTTTTTTTTTTTGAAAGTTGACATATTGCATATTGTCCTCACAATCGTTCTACAGAGTACAGTGTGTGGGCATGACCCACTTCCCTATTGATGTTGCTTAGAAAAAAAAAAAAAAAGGAAAAGAATGTACTTCTCTTTGGACTAAGAGGAAGCAGATGCATACACAGTCAAATGTTCTGCAGTTGCAGTGGGCCTGGTGGGCGCTATCTTGATAGGTACTTGTAGTTCTGAATGGGCTCAGGTTTGGGGTGGGACAAGGTGAATGCAGACCCTAGAAATCTCCCAGAAGCAGGACCTGTGAGAAGTGCGTAAGCAAGATTGGCCCATACCCTCACAGCCGTGGGGAGGCATCAGAAGAGGAGAGAGAAAATCCTGACTATATTTGCTTAAACTGTGACTCTCATATTGGAGTCAAATTGTGATGATTTATACTGTATGTCTCCTTGTGGTACAAACATACCTGACCTCCACAGCTTAAGGGAGAAGAGAATTCTGTGTCTCCTGGTTTCAGAGACTTTACAGCACTGCTCACCGGCTTCAGTGCAGGACCCTGTGGTGGGACAGCATGGTGGGACAAAGCTGCTCAGTTAGGGGCAGTGAGGAAGAAGAGCAGAGGAGCCGAGCCAGGGAGCTTGGGCTGGGACCAGGCACGAGCCCTAAGGTCATGCCCTGGGACCCGCCCACATGTGCCAGAAATGCACTTTTCTCCATCCCCTGGGCAGTTTATGAGCCAGTCAAAGTGACAGGCCTAACTACCACACTGAGCTCTGTGCTAGTGTTTTATGTCAGCTGTGAAATCCCTGAAACTAGAGCCCAGATATTATCAGGACAAGAGGTCATCCTCATTAGCATAGCGAGACCATAAGAGACTAATTTTTTTAAAAATTAAATTTAAGTTTATCATTTCATTTTGAGAAGTAAAAGACAAAACCAAGAACAAAAATCAGAAACAATGACAGAAAGACGGTAACTTACAATACCTATGTTAAAAATTTTCAGAGCAAGAATATTTTTAAGGACAGAGTGGGGGGGTTTCTAGAATTCCAAGAACAGTAATCCCAGAAGGTGGCAGTGAAAGGTGAAGGTATTTAGGTTAAGAGGACTGAGTCCTTCTGTGTGTGTGTGTGTGTGTGTGTGTGTGTGTGTGCGCGCGCACGCGTGCGCACGCGCATGAGTGTCTGTGCATGCGTGTGTGCACATGCAGCGACACATGCATGCTGCTCTCTGAGTGGACATATTTACAGCCCACTCCTTTTCAGTATCTGTCTCTTTTTCTACCTCGGACCCTCTATTTCTTATCTTTTCTCCCACTTGATTCCTCTGTCCCTCTTTAGGCAAAGCGGGTACAACCAAGATGCCTGTTGAAGGCACTTCCCAGACCCGTCTCAGCAGCAGGGTGGCTTGTAGGGATTCTCACAATGTCCCATCCCTGCCTTCACCGATGGTTGTAACCAGCTCTAGACTGCCTGAGGACCAAATAGAAAGCATGCTTGTCTTTCTGTGATTTTATTCCTGTCTAAGCTTTCTTACTAAAAAACAAAAACCTAACTATATTTCCTCCACGTAAATATTTGATCTTAAACCCAGCAGATGCTTCTCCGAGGACATTTTCCCCATGTCAGTCTGCTGTGGGGGCCCCAGCCCAGGCCCCACCAAGGTGTCCCTATGGAAACTCAGTTCCTTCTGATGGCTAAACTGCTAGGAGTAACCAAAGCCGATATTGATCTGGAAGAACAGATAAAGGGAAATGACCCAAGCAATTAACCTTAGGAAGCCAAATTATACAAGTCACTTGTCCCCCTCAAAATTACAGCCCTTCTCAAAGGTTCTTTACATTGAAAAAAATTAAATTAAGAAAAGTGGGTGAAGGCAAATAGAAAAAAAAAAGCGTTGATGATACGCTCGTTAAGCTTTGGGGTTTGTTTTTATATGAAGATGCTATTGGAGCTACCACTTCTTGATGTTTGTGATGGATTTTTGTTGTTGTTTTTTCAACTCTGTTCTATTTGAAGTCAGATGTTTGCCTCACTCCAGCAATTTAGATCGCCTAATTGCTGTTGCCAAGGAGGAGGCTTCTCCTGGTTCCTGTCACTCTTCTGCATGCACAGCCAGCTCTAATCCCTGTAATGATGGCCTTCATGGCAGGCAAGCCCGGCTCAGGCTAGGAGCAGCACTGTGGCTCAGGACAGGGACCCTGCCAGGAGGTGCAGGACTTGCAGAGATGTGGATCGGGGGCCTCTGGGTTAAGCTGGAATGCTCTGGGCTATGCTGTTGCTTTGTCATCCTGTGGCAGTGATGTAGACACAGCTCATGTTGGTGAGATCCTGCATGGTAACTGTGGAAGAAGGGTGGGAAAGCTAAACAGGATAAGGAGAGATGGGCAAGCTTTGATTTTAGCATCTGTTTTGACTGCTGAGGCTGTGGGCCAGTCCCCTGACCTCCGTGATCAGCTTCTATTGTTGTAGGTCGGGTCAGATGATTTGCAATATCCTTTCCACATACCTAATATTCTGAATGACTGTGTATGGGGCTTAGGGGAAAAATAGTTCTTTCTGGAGAGCTACTTCTCCTTCCAAAAGTAGCTATTGCAGCAGAAACTACATCCTCCAAATTAGTGGCTTTGATTGCTTCAGTAAGGATGAATTGAAGTGTTTTCCATTTTGGCTGTTTACCCTGTTACTCCTTTTTCTTCTTCCTATTGAGAATGGAATGTGTGTACCCAAGAAGGTCAGAGAGCAGCTGGAAGGGGCAGCATTCTGTCCTATGTGTGTGTGTGGCGGGGGGAGGGTAGACTTGAGGTACCTAGGAAAGGAACAGGTCTGCTGCCCCTGCCCCCGGGGCATGCTAAGAAGGTGACTGAGATTGGGTGTAGTGGCACATGCCTGTAATCCTAGGGTTTGGTAAGCTGAAACCAGAAAGATCAATATGAGTCCAATCTACATAGTGGGACTCTGTAGATCCTGTACTGGATACAGTAAAAAATAAAAAGGAAGAAAAACCAAAAGGAACAGTTCCATAGGCAGAACATGGCGTTCTGTTTAAGGAACATGTAGGCAATTTCCCCCTGTCTACCCACTCTGCTTTTTGTATCCAGTTCTGTGTGATAATGGCTGCCTTCTGAACCTGCTCATTATTGTGTGCTAGGCCTACCTAGTGGGATTGATGTCTAAAGACTTCTTCAGGTTCTTCCAGGCCTCTATGACTCACTCTGCATCCAGCAGCTCTGCATTAAAGTCTTGTTGAATGGGGTAGAATAGAATCAGGTTTCAAATGTTAGCTCTTGGATACGGCACTCTTTAAGGAACCTGAGGCTCTGAGGTTCGTAGGGGTGACAAAGCCCTGAAAAGGTAAGCCAAGTCATTGGAGGCCGGTATTGTCTTCTGTCCTATGAAGCCTGTGGGCTTAATTATTGTTCTAGCCACTTCAGGAAGCACGGCATGTACTCACCACTGCCAGCTTTCCAGGGAACACCTGCTCATTGCTCATAGATGAATTTTCATAGATGAATAACTCCTGCTGTCACACTCTTCGATGGTACAAGTCTGCCAGCAGTGTCTGGCACTTCCTTGAATTGGCAGCTTTTTAGGCTTTGATGTGCATCAGACCCACTTGGGGAACTTATTAGGACAGATTGCTTGGTGTTGCCACAGAATTTCAGGGTCAGAAGATCTAGGCTCCCCTCCCTAAATCTGCATTTCTAACAAGCTCCCCCATGACGTTGATGTCATTGATACTTTGGCCTTACATGGAAGATCTCTGCTCTAGTCTTCTTTCCTCTTTGCTTGATCCCAAGGCCAATGCTAAAAATATAAATCAGAGGCATCACTGCTTCCTGTGCCTTCCCAGCCCTTACCTCGGCTTGTGCGGGCCTGTGTATTCTGGCTTCCAAGGCCACAAGGTGAATAGTGCCTGGTTTCTACACCTTATCTGCCCCGTCTCCTGGACCTGTCTCACCTGCCTCCATTCAGGACCTGGCCACACCTACTCTTTCTACTGTTTGCTTTTAATACAAGCCTTCTCAAAGGTACAGTATAAATCTTAAAATAAAAATTAAGATTAAACAATGTTCAGAAAATTAAATATTAATTCAGGATTAAATATTTCCAAACAATTCAACTAATAAAAAGTTTCCATGATAATGAAGAATTACTAAGAGTAAAACATAACATAAATACTGCAATGGGATATATATGACCAGCACTTCTAACAGTTTGGGGATAGGATATCACACAAAGTTCTAGTATGTCATGGACATAGACAGCATACATGATGCTTACTGGTGGCCAGTTGTTACTTGGGGGACTGAGCTACTGCTATTTCCTTGATATCCATCCTGTAGAACCAGACAGAATCATGAGAGGTCCATTTGCAGAGTATGCTGGTGGAAATATTGACAATTTACTTATAAGGCATGATATGATGTTTTCTCCTAGTATTAGAAACTTCAAAAAGCACATTTCCATTTTCCATTGACTTTATATTAGCTCTTTCTTGACTTTTACACACAAATAGGTCTCTTCTTCCTTGTCTTTGAATTAATTAGTCTAGTTTCTTACACACTTACTCTTTCTAATGTGTAGTAATATCATTTAATTTTGTTCATTGATAACTAATTTTTTATAAATTCTTTATATGCTTTAATGATTGTTTTTCTTTACAATTAGTTTTGGGCAATTTCATTTTTGTGTATCTTGGCATGATTTTATTCAAATTTCTTGTGCCAAAGTTTCCTTTTTTTTTTTTTTTTGAAATATGCTATAATTTCAACTAAATTCAGAATTGTCAAATCTTTAAATATTTATTGCCTACCCTTTTCTACTTTGAGTATTCTAATTATATAAATATAAGTTTCTTGACTTTGGCATGCCGTGAACTATTATATGAGTGATCTGTAAGTGCTTTCCTCTTCATTTTTATTTTACGCAACTTTTATTATTATATTCGCTTAAGTTTGTAAATTATTTATAATGTGCAATTCATTATTAATCTCATTCTATGTATTCATTTCAGAAATACTTTTCTAAAATTCACTCTGTCTACATCTTATATCTTTAACATTTTAATATTTGTTTACATTTTTAATATGTTATATAGTTATTGTTTTTTAATAAAGTTAATGAGAAAAAATAAATTGAATAAAAAGAATAATGAAAAAGAAAAACATACAAGCCTTCACTCCTCCATTTATTTGTGCCTAGAGTATCTGCACATCCTTTCCTTCTTAGCAATATTATTGCTTTCTCCTTTATTTTAAAGAGGGAAAACACAATTTCAAAGAAGATAAAGGAGGGCAGCAATGATGAATATATTGTATATTGTTATTTTTTCAAGAGTTGGAGTACAAGATATTAATTGTCCAAACAATATTAGTGAAACCTTTCTAATTGTACAGAAATTGTAATTAACTATCTTAGCTATCATATATATGTATATATATATATATATATATATATATATATATATACATACATACATATATTTAATTGCATTTATGATACTCTTTGAGCTTCTCACACTAGGGAGACAACATGATGTTTACACATATGCATCTGGTTCATTTTACTTATGAGTATGGCCTCAAGTTGCATCTATTTACCTAGAAGTCTCCAGGCTATCCTTCTTTATGGCTGAGTACTATTCCGGTGTGTAAAAGACCTCATCTCTTTTATTCATTCCTTAGTTGATGGACATTTGAGTTGTTTCCAAGATCGAGTGATGACAAGTTGCACCGCTATAAACATGGGTGCACATATATCGCTGTGGGATGACGTTTCCAGTTCTCCTGGGAGAACACCCAGAAAGGAGATTATGGGTCCTAAAATGGGATCTGTAATCCTAGGTTTCTGAGCGCTGCTTTGTTCAGAGAAGCCAATTTTATCCCACTTTCTCATTTCCTTCCCTTTTTGTAGTCTTTATCATAATATTTCTGATATTTATTTGTACTTAATTTTAGGAATAATTGCATTTGTTTTTAGATTATTAACTCGCTGAGGAAAGGAAACTGCTAGATAGTTCATGCATAGTAGTGCCTAGTGCATTTGTTCAGTGGTAGAGCTTGGATGGTGGACAGTGAGATAGGAAAGGAATCTGCTTTTCTATTCACAGTACTTTGGCCTAAAGTGTGTGGAGCTCCAGCTACTACAGTGCTTTCACTTTCTGTGGAACTAGCACGATGTCCTACAATTAAATTCTGACAATATCTATTTAAAATTAATGCACACTACACAGACTGAGGGCTCAGTAGCACAAGACTGCCTGTCATTTCAGGCACCAGTGATAAGCAACGGACCCCAGGTCTCCCCACTGTTTGACTCTGCTGTGGTTTAGAGGTTGCCAGGACCCTTTGCTGAAGTTCAGTTCCTCACTAGAATGCTCACAGAACTCTGGGAAGTGTCCTATTTATGTTGACTGGTTCATCGTGAAGGGTGTTATGAAGGATAGGAATGTATAGGCAAATGATGGGGTTTGTAAGATAAGATCCGAAAGGTCCTAAGGGCAGGGGATTTTGTTACCCTGGAGTTTTGGGGTTATGCCACTTTCCTGGCCCCTGAATATATTCAATCTTAAAGCCCTTGAAATTCCTGTATTTGGAGGTGGTGCCATTATATAAGTATGATTCATTAAATCATTTGGAAAGGGAGACTCCTTGAATTGCTAGCCCCTCTGCCTTCCCAGTGATAGGCTGAAAGTTCTGATTCTCTAACCCTGTCTTAATATTTCTGATACACAACTTCTAACCAGAACCTCTCTATGGATTGCCATAGTGGGATGCTTAAGAAAGTGACAAGTCCTTAGTCTAAGAACTAAGACCAAGTGTGATAATAAAGGATGACCCTAACATTATTATTACTCAGAAGTTCTCAGAATTTTAGGAGTCAGAATGGGAAAAGAGAAGCAGAAATATATATATATATATATATATATATATATATATATATATATATATATATCACATATTTCCTATTCTCGAACAGATAAGATTCTAGAAAAAATTAAGAGAGGAAGAACAATATGCTTCCACCTAGCATTTGACCAAAGCTATGGAAACTTCTCCATTTGTCAGTGAATATATTTCCAATATCTGGTCTTAAATTTCTGGCCCAACCTCCTGGAGTTGCCAGGAGCAGCTAATATTACACCACTGCCAGCATGCGCAGCACCTTGCTTGATCAGATCTGTTTAAAGCATTGTGTCTTGCTTGAACTCCTTTCTCTGGAAATCTGATTCTGAAGTGCAAGTCAAGTCTGTGACTCAGAGCTCTGAATGGTGTGCTGCATCTTTGAATTGCAATGTGCTTTTTTATTCACGGGGAGGTCAGAGGTTTTGGAAACATGGTTTTTGTCTAAAATCACAAAATTCTTTGAGAAGTAGTTGGGTGGAATTTCAAATCCTTCCTCAAGGGGTTGCCCTTTAGTGTGGCCAAGTCTCCCTGGGGAAAGCACTGGTCTCCCTCAGCTTTTATCACTTGCTCGTATCTTTTCTGGCTGCTTTCTTCTGCTAGGTTTCATCCTTGGAACCCAGGTCCAGGGAGGCTCACAGCACTCCTCAGATTCCTGAGCAGGTTGGTTCACCACAGTTACATAACAAAGCAACTTGGGAGCCCTGGGCTGCTTTCTCCTTATCCAGTCTGGCATGACCCTAACTTCACTGCCTATGTGCTAAGTCTATTCTTCTTTTCATTTTTAGTTGCATGAACTAGTTGAAGTGAACAAGAGATTGCACAGTGGACCACCACCAATGTTGGGCACCTCGCTGGTGGTCAGCCTGTAAATGCCTGGGAAGCTGAGGCAGGAAGTCATGGTCTTCATAACTTACGGTCAAGGAGGTTCCTTGAATGACTGCTTATGCTCTGTGGCTTTGAAGGCTTTTCAGAGAAATGTTTCTCACAGAAGCAAGTCACTGGGTGGCAATAACTGCCTGAAGGGGACTTTGATACTGCTCTCCTTGGTATGGATACACTGTTAGGGACTTTTAGCACGTAAAATTGAGTAGGACAGCTACAGATTTTATGCAGCTGGAATTAGGAAAATGCTCTAAATCACAGTGTGGCTGTTCAAGGTTTCCTTTTTGGCATCAGAATACAACATTCCACTGGGGAGAATCCCTAGCTGTACTGCTTCACGGCTGAGGGGATGCTGTTAGAAGACTTATTTTTTTAGGTACTGAGGATGTTACCTAGGGGCTTTACACTGAATTGCATGCTTAAATCATTTTTACATTTTATTTTGGAGTCAGGATCTTGTAAAGTTCTTAAATTGCCTAGGCTGGACTTCAACTTGTGATCTTTCTGCCTCAGCCTCCCAGAGTACTAAGATTACAGATAGGTGTGTACTATGGTGCCCGGCTCATTGAAACATCATTGCTGTGGGTCAGTTCTTTATATTGTGCATCAAATGTTATTCTAGATAAAACAGCCTTGGGTAGTAGAGACAAGATCTGTCTTTGAGAATGGGGAAGTTTGTTAAAGATACAGCTCTTGTCCAGGGTAAGGAGGAGACATATTAGCTACCAGCCACCTTTTAAGACTGGAGTTTTTAATCTCAGACTTCGCAGGTGTGATTCACATCAGCTGTGTGTGTAACCTCCCTGGGCTCCTCTGTGTTTTTTCTCAAGGGATTGAGGAGCAAGAGTGTCACCATGTATGTGCTTTGGCATGAATAATCCTGTTCTCTGTCTCTCCACAGAAGTCTTGCTATGCATCATGCTATGGGAACCTTGCTTAGAAACCTGCGATAGTGCAGATGGTGGGCCCCTCACAGCTCACTCTTGCTAGGTGTGCTAGCTTGCTGCCAGGGAAGGGTGTGTGAAGCAGACCTCTTCAGGATGCGTCAAGCAGAGCTCTGGCCAAGGGTCATGTTGGTACAGTCACTTGACAGAGGTCAGGCTTGTGCGAAGAACCTTCAAGATATTTGCTGGAATTAGAGGGCAACAAGTATTGACAGCAAGCCCATCTGCCTTTGTTATTCTGTAGAGAGTGCCTTCAGAGTGAGTCCTGCGCAGAGCAGAGCCGGAGGAAGGAAAGGCGAAAGGAGAAGGGCAGGAAGAGAGGGAGACAGATTGGAGTAGAAATTGGGGTTGATTTCATGTAGCAGTGTTGATTGAGAGCTTGGCTATTGGCCTGCTTTTTCAGTTACTTGCTTACCTAAGTCACTGCTGAGCTTTATTTGTTCATCAGTTTGTGTGGGATTTTTGATATTAGCAAGCGAAAAAGTCCTAGTTGCAAGAGCAAAGACTTGTCTAAGCCTCTCAAAAGTCCCCTACTTGGGTTTGTTGTAGTGCTCACAGGACAGTGGAATTGCATCAGTTATGCTCAAGGTCATTTCCTCCAGCGCCTATGGGAGGACACACCCACTCATTTTTCAAATGGAAAATGGAAACAGAAAGGAAAAAGGAAAAGGAGAAAGGAAACAGAGTTTGCTCTAAAGAAACTTTCCCTGTGTGACAACCTCATAGCCTACTTGAAAATACATCTAAGTAATGACTATTTATTAGTGTGCGAAGTTTGCAGCTTTTTCCCAGGCGGCTTCCTAATCAGTTGACTAGTTTTTGGTGCTCTAATTACATATACACATCTTCGTGTTGTCCTTCCAAGTACGATAGGAGAACTAGGGATCAAAGCAGATGAGGGAAACTGAATACAGGAAGAAAGACACAGAGCATGAATGGAAGGCAAGCTTTGGATCTCCTGGAGCTAAACCCAGGCTAAGAAGTTAGATATTGAGGATGGTAGATGTTTTTGCTTCCAAGTCCATCACTCAAGGCTGTTCTGTGGTTCTGCAGACACATGATCAAGTTAAACCTAGATTATCAATAGAGCGGCATCATCCCGCTAATAATAATGCATTAGTATATAGTGGTGAGGAATTTAGGGTTACATAGTCAAATGCTGTGCTGTGGAAAGATTGGCTGGTTCTCTCAGGCCTTTGTTTTCAAAGGAAGAAATGATTCCTTTTACTTCTGTTTATTTTGTTCCATCTCTGTATGTGCACATGTATGTATACACACATATGTATCTGTGATGTATGCCTACATACATATATGCATGGACATATGTGAATATATCTATATATATCCATGTATAATGCCCTTGTATGCTATTGTATGTATTTACATGTAGATATTTATCTTTCTCATCTGGGAGCATAATCCTGATTATCTTCCTAACATTTTACATATAACTGGCAGTGTTTTTATTACTAAGTGTACTTTTCTAGGAATAGCTTCATATGGCTAATATGAGGCAGAGCATAAAGAGAGAATAAAGGAGCTTAAGCGAGAATACAGTACAGGTGTGGCAGGCAATACTAATAGACAGAACAATAATCAGAAGCAAAAACCAAATAATTGAGAATGAACCAAGTTAAATGTTGAGGCATTTGTGAAGTGGACTCCTGTGACAAAGAGCTTCAGCTCTTTCTCCAGAGTTCTTTCTGATGTAGTGTCATATAAATCTTCAGACCCCTAAACACTGTGTCACTCTTCTGAAGTGAGCTGCCCTTTACCTGCCATGCTTCCTGTTACAGTTTAAATGTGATGTGTCCTGCACAGGCTCTCATACTGAGAGCTCCATGCTCCATGGAGCAGTGTTCGGGAGTGGGGCCTGACTTCATTCATGGAGATTCCCCACTAAGCTTTGATGAGTTCATAGCAGGAAGGGTTTTACGGAGATGGGGCCCAGGAGAGAAAGGAGGATACTGTGGTATGCTTTCAAAGAAGGTGTCTTGTCGTTGGTCCTTTCTTCCCTGTGTGCTTTTTCCCTGCACTGTGCTTCTTGGCTGTCACTAGGTATGAGAGACTTTCCTCCATCAACCTTTCCGTGATGTTCCTGTCCTGGTGCCAGCCAACCATGGACCAACCCTTCCAAAACCCTAAGCTAAAACAGCTTCTCTTCAAATTGTGTATTAGACATTTTGTTCCAGCAATGAAAAAGTAACTAATATACTTCCCCCCTTGCCTTTTGGGTTCTTACCTTTGTCCTGTTTGGTGCTTTGCCAGGAACAATGTGACCCTTCTTGCTAGGCCCTGCATATCTCTCTCACCATGACCAGAAACATCCAGGGCCAGGTTCACACTTATGGCCCAGTGCTCAAAACTCCCTTGGTCTTTCAGCTAGAGATCATGTGTTACTTTCATTTTGATATAAAATCATGTTAAATGATGCTTCTAATGTTTACATGTACACACATGAACACACGGAGACTACACACACACACACACACACACACACACACACACACACACACACTCGCAGTCTCTTTCTATCCCCTGTTACTTTTAAGATCAATTCTGCAACCTGCCAGTAGTGAGATAAAGATATATGAAGACTGCACAGAAGTTGGAATCTTTTTTCTATTTTTTAAAGAGAAATTTTTACTTGAGAGCAAAATTTTAATTGGGTATCTAAACTCTCCAGATAAGCTTTTGTTCACCATTTGTCATGAATTTACAGGGGGGAGGAGGAAAAAAAAATCAATATTCCACAGTACTGCTTTCATCTCAAGGAGGTTGAAAGACTTCAGCTGCAAAGTGAGGAGATCAGAAGAGAAACAGATTTATTTAAAAGAAAAGAGAAACTCATCTTACCAACGTCATTTGGAAGAACAGACCCTTTCTGAAGCAATTTCTGATCTTCTTTTTAAAGGCCATCACTATTAATGGGTGACCATGAAAATGAGAGGCCTGCAGAGGGTGGGACAATGAGAAAAATACGCAGTGCCCTCTTCGCTTCTTCGTGGTTTTTGAGAACCCCCCACCAGCTGTAATGTGGACAGTTTGCAAGCATGGAAGCAAAACTTGCTGCCCAATATCCATGTCTCTGCTAAGCAGGACTCAAGTGTCACGCTCTGGTACAGCTCCCCACAGCTGGGCAGTGGCTAGTAAGGCAGAGTTTCCCACACTGGGTTTTCACAGGCACTTCTTCAGCATTCTTCAGTTTTCTTTGTAGGATAGTGGTATCATTTCATGATTCCTTTAAAAACTATAATTATAGCTTGATGAACATTTTTGAAAATTTCTTGAATTCTTGTTTGAATACTTTGGTATTACAAGGGGAAAAAATGTAGCTTCTTCTTCCAAGCTACTGCAAGGCTCATGAAAAATACCCCTACATAGCAGATTAATGAGAGCAAAGAATAACATACTTATTTTACCTCAGTTTTATATAATGTAGAACTTTGGAAATAGAGACTCAGCTTGGTGAAGAAAGGACGGTTGTGGAGAGGTAGGGCTGGACCTGAGGACAGACTGGAGAGAACCTAGAAAGCCTTGCCTACTCAGATACTTCATGGCCTCTGTACAGCATCCCCTCCAAATGCAAGTGGGGAAGATATCTGCCCCACCAGGGTCTTCAGGAAAGCAGTTCAGAGACACCTTCTCTTCAGCTAAAATAGCATGCCTCAGAGGGACTGCTGAGGTAGTCATGTCTGTAGACCACCAGTACTGCATCCCAATTGCGGCTGCTTGATGCTGGAAAACTTCATTTTCTTTCTTATTAAATGTCATGTTAGTCTTTTAAGCCCATGTTGTGAAGTTAAAATGTTCAGCGTACATAACTGATATTTCTTCATATTCCCTCCTTCTTGCTTTATTCCTTGTTCCACCATCCTGGAGTTGATCAACAGCTGGAGACATTCAATCACATTCTTTTTTTCAAAATTCATTTTAATGAAAAAAAAAAAAGATAAAATAGTAATGAAACAGTTTCAAAACAGTGGGGCTGTCACAATAATTAATACATTGAATATTGTGGTCTTTGTAGTAGTTATTCAGAAGACAAGATGTGGACCTGATATTTTGTCTAAACAATATTGTTGCAAACCTTTCTTCGCAGTATCCAGTCACATTCTTGGCAAGACTGACGCAGTAATTCTGCTCTTCATCTTTGTGGCTTACTGGCGTGATCAGCTCTAACTGACCTATGTTGAGTTATATTGACCTTCCAACCATCTCTCTGGAGTAGTGGCTAGTTCCTGACCTTACAATATGGAGCATTTAATGGCTCTGCTTTCAGTTTTAAGGAAATCAGGACTTTGTACCTAATATCATCCTTTTGTGTTAGAGTCAACAACTTTTATTCAAAAAGGGAAAAAGTAAAAGGGAAAGTATTTGAAAAAAATAAGGAATATTTTCCTCATAATAGTTCAAAAAATTGTGACAGGAAGACAGTGAATGTGGAATACTTCGGTCTTTAATGAGTTTATTCTTTTTAGTTCTCACATTCAGAACAGTGTCTGGTACATAGTAGGTAACAGATGAAAGTTCTAAATTCCCAAGGAAGAAGGCAATGGTGTGATTTCATTATAGAAAAGATTAAATTGGAGATGCTATGCTTAGCTCAACTTATACAGTCTACAATGCATACATGTATAGAAACATTGTATGAGGCCCCATAAATATATCTAGTTTTATATGCTAATTAAAAAATTATAGAAGAAATGTCAGGAAAAAGCTAAATTGGACAGAGAGTAACTATTGTAGAAACATGCACCCAGGTTTCTCTCTCCTACCTCTTGCAGAAGTTTGCTGCTGCTTCCCTTGCCCTGCCAATAGAAAAGTGTGCAATAGGAAAATTGGAATTGTCTTTAAAATGACCACGAATAGTGGTGGCTGTCAGGACTAAATAGCTATGTTGAACCCTAGAATTTACTTCGAGCTGGTAGAGTGAGTGGTATTAAGCACCTCAGTTCTGGAGTATATTGGACTGAGTGATAGGCACCCAGAAGCTGTGGGTCACATTTACATGGAGTAAGACAGTTAATTCGGAGCAACAGCACTGCTAGGATGGAATGAGTGGGTCTCTTTCATGGCCATCGTACTGTGTGAGACTTTACATTCACCAATATTCTCTCTCTCCAAACACAGGTTCATGCAGGTACATGCACGTGCATACACACACACACACACACACACACACACACACACACACACACACAACTAATGGAGGATACAGGGACACAGGATGTCCCTTACTCAGGACACAGCACTCAGCCTTGGCAGCTAAACATCCACACTCATGAGTACTAATACAGTTTGGGCCCCAGGGAAATGCTTTCCTACATCTCATCTCGCCTGATGCTCGCCAACAAGAAATGACTGCATCTGAATGCCATGCAGATTTGTGGGCTGTGCTGCTTGAAACAGTCTTTGCTTTCAAATGTGGGAAGGATTTCAGCATCCAAAGCACTTAGGTGAGACAAAAGACTAATTAAGTCCTGAAGCCTTTCTCTCAGCATGAGAACAGTAGTTTACTCCATGAAAAGCATATTAGTGTTCAGTAGGACTGAGTGCCTATTTTTTTGCTTTTCTTTATGGTTCTGGTGTTCCTGATGAATTAGGGTACTGTTTGCAAGAACTGCACATGGTGACTGAAGAGCACTTTCAAATGTTATTGGTTACTTATTCCCATGTCACAGGTCCATTCACTGAACACCCAAATGTGTGTAATAACAAACTCAGTCATCTCTGATATTTTGCTTTATGTTATATAAAAGCCATTTTACATGCACTTAAAATATCTAATGGTGAACTGTTTACTAAAGCTAGAATAGAACACACTGTTAGACTTATATGTAAGTTTAAGCTATTAATCATGAAATATATAGGTTATTTGTACTCTTGTCTAAGGACCCAACAGATATTTCAGTGGGGATGAGTTAAAATGTCATATTATGGTAGTTTCCTCATAACATTGAACTTCCTGCCCCCCTTTTAAGCTAGTTGTCTTTCACAGTGAACGAATAACTAAGTGTATCTCTGAACTTGATAATCGTTTTGTAGAGGTGGAGCTATAGGATGATGCCTAAGATTTCTCCAATTTTACATAATCTGTTGCTTTCCCTTGGAGCTCAAGACAAATTTTACAGAAAAAAGTGGAGTGTGATCCCTTAAATTTGATGCACATTAGTTTTTATTTAAATATATTTTTCTTTATCAGGATGGATGTAAACTTATTGTTTGGAAAATATGCAATATTTTTGCTATTTCAAGAATATCTTTGTCTTGAACCACAATAGCAGTAACAAAAGTAATATCAACGTGACTACAGAGAAATATTTTACAGTGTTATATACTTATACATATTTTACCACACATTAATAAGTTAGAAAAGAAAACTGTAGCTTCTGACATTTTGATAGGTATAGTTGCAAAGGTAATAACAATGTGGAACAGCTTTCAGCTCTATTTATTTTTATATTCTATTAACAAACAGGTCAGATAGTAATTTTCTTCTGGGTTATATATTTCATAATGTTTTAATTTTTTTCTTTTTATAGGAAATTAAAATTAAACTGAAACTATACACTTCAGAGAATATTTATTCTGTGGTAGTTTATTTCTCATTCTGACTAATAGCTAGCTCTCTGGGAAGAAGTAGCTAGGTAATTAGAGTGTTTAACCTTTAATTTTTTAAAAGTTTGTTTATAATGGTGAGTTTGAGATCAGTGGGAATACAAGTATTGGATCAAAAATTGAGACATCTTTATTCTAGGTTCCACTTGATATAACCTTCCTGAGCCTTCTCATTTGTTTGATAACATCGATGACATGTATGCACTACCTTTTCTATTATGGTTTTGTGAAGAACAGATGGGAGGACAGTTGTGAAAGTGCTCTGACAACCAATTGTTAGGGAAAATAAAAGGAATCAGAATTTAGACCAAGGAGGAAAGATTACAGCCTGAGGGCCAAACTCAGCCTGCCTCCTTTTTGTCAATAAAGTTTTATTAGGACATATCCACATCCACATAGTTATATACCATCTTTGGCTGCTGTCATGCTATAGTACCAGATTAGACTAATTGTGATAGAATCCACATGGTCTTCAAAGATGGAAATATATGCTATTGTATTCATCTAAGAAAAAACTCTTCTGACCATTGTTAAAAATGATGGCTTTTTGGTTGGAATTCTCAAATGTGAGAAGCGATGTCTGTTTTCTACATTTTTGAGAAGAATATTCAGCTGATGAGAGAACACTACTTTTCTTTAATGAGGAAAATCAGCTAATAAAGAAGTAGTGATAGAAAGTCTCTGTTTAAAAAGACCTGTGGAAACAAATGGTGTAGGAAAAGATTAGATGTCAAATGGACTTTAAAACCTTTCTGTAAAGTAGTGTTCAGTAACAATACGTTTTCATTGTGTGAAAGTATAATAGCACAAATTATTTGCTGATTGTCAAAGTGAAACATCTTTATATGGAATCTATGGGGTAGTCACTACCTTATCTATGTTATCAAACTCAATCTTATGAAAAGTGAGCCAGTGGAGTTATGGCTTCTAATATGATGGAAAGATTTAAGAAATTGTCATTTGTGAAATATACTGTTCAACCATTTGCAAGGTGACCTTAATGAAAATACTGACACAATTTTTAAGTAGTAAAAGCACTAAGAATACAGGAGTCATTTATTTATTATTTTTAATATATGAAGTATTTATTTTTTATTACTTTTAATGAGAAATAACAAGACAATTTCAAAACATGTTAGTAGGTTAGACACAATAATTAATATAATATATATTGTTGTCTTCATAGTAGTTGTTCAAAGTATAAGATGCAGATATGATAACTCTTCTAAACATTATTGGTAGAAATATTTCTTCTCATTAAACTAGGAGACAGTAGTTGTATTCATAGTCAAATATTCCATAATAGGTATCTGAAGAATTAGCAAGGTGGGAATATGTTGAATTGAGCCTTTTACAGCTCAGCATACTAATCTGGCTTTACTTTTTATGCCTCATGGTTAAACTTTTCTACTGGATGGTTAAGGTCAAGTTAAAGCAAAACCTATATAGCTAAACATGTAGTATTGTATAATTAATAATAATAATTTTGTGTCTGACAAGGTCTGTCAAATCCCCTCAGGATTTACCTTGAAACCATGTACAGCATTTTGTAGAACTTTTGTCAGTGTCAGCCATCTGGATGAGTCACGGTCATTACTTGACCAGTTTGCTCTCTGTGAAAGCCTGAGAGAATGTTTTCTCTCTAGGTGTCTTTCCCTAGGCACACTATATATCGTCAATCCCTTTCCTCTGTGGTCACATCATCTCCTTGAACAGAAAATTTGGGACACCACTGAGTTATAGGATGTTATAGTACAGGTTCTCTTATGTCCTGAGTCCTCACTGACCTTGAAAGGCTAGAGCCAAAATATTGGCTATCCTTGTAGCCCTTCTTTTTCTCTAATTTTTTGGTCTGCCAACTTAAGTTGTTATTCCTCTAGAAGAGAAGCTTAGTGACACTATTAGTTTATAACACAGGTACTTGAGCTTAATATTTTTGTCTTTCTAAATATCAAACTTCTTAGACTTAACATAGAACCGATATTTTCCATCAATCATTGATATTCTAAAAATATGTAGGGCTCACAAATTTGCATGTCATCCTTGCACAGGGGCCATGGTAATCTTCTCTGTATGGTTCCAATTTTAGTATATGTTCTGCCGAATAGGGCACTACAGGAATCATTTAAATCACACACACATATATATATATATGAATCTAAGACCAAAAGACATGGAGCTTGTTTAGTTACAGCATGAATATAATGACCAACCTGACATATTCACTGAGTTCAGTGTAAAACAAAAGGAGACTTAGAAAGATAGTATGACCCAGGTAGCTAATTTGAATATTATCTGAGGTTTGAATATTGTTAGAGAAATATTCTGAGTTAATAATATTATGTTAATATAATGATATTGTGTTTATATAGGTTGTCTTAAAGCTTTCTTCAGTTACTTCCAAATAGTCGAGACCTACACAAAAAGCCATGTGTAAAACGTAGCAAAATATTAGTAGTTGAATTGTAGGTAGGGGTATTTTAGAGTTATTGGATTAGTCCTTTAACTCTTCTACATTGGACACTTCCAAAACAAAATTTGAACAAACAGATTCAACAAGGAGGTATCACTGATGAAATAAAAGACACTAATAAAAGACACTAAATAAAAGACACTAATGAAATAAAAGACATCTAATAGAAGGAAGACACAGGCTTCGGCACCATTTGCCTAGTGGTGCTCTACACTGTTGATCTGTCTGGTGTGCACCGTCCAGCTTCTCAGGTACAAGAATAAGACACAAAACATTTTTCATGATTTTTTTCCCCTGCAAATGTTTACCCCTAATGCGAGTTCATCTTCTAGCCAGCGAAGCTGCCCAAGCAATATTTTTCTCTTAAAAAATTTCATCTCACTAGTTGGTACCCATCATTCCAACCTATCAAAATCTTTAGACTTCTGATTGGCTCATTCAGTCTGCCAGTTATCCTTCCAGGTCTGTGACATCTGAATGGTTGATAAGCTAATATTCTGTGTTTTCATCGATGTTAGGTAATAAAGATTTTGGAGGGCAATCCTTCTCTGCTGCCTACCAGCTGAAGGCGAGCCTCAGAGCTATCTAGTTCCTGCTCCCATCCAGGCTGTCACAGGCTTACTTGTCAGTCCTGTTTGGGTCCTGTGTTTCAGCCAGCTGCAAACACAGTCTGTCAGCTTCTCTTCAGAGCCCCTGTGCACTAGCCACTTTGGATCTTGTCTACCCCATCCCTTCTTCTGTTGCTGCTGTGACCTGTCCAGCGTGGACTCTCTTGGACTCCTCCAGGGCCTGCTGATCCTGCCTCCTGCCATGTGTTGGAGAGGCCTCTTGCTTCTGTTCAGAGATATCCTGGTTGACACAGAGACGTGCAGTACTGCAAGGAGTACGCTCCTTTATTCAGCTTGGAAATGCCAGTGTTTTCTGATCTCCGAGAAAGTCTTTAAAGCCTCAGATGCATATGTTGCCCTTTCTCACTAAGGCAGAGGCCATCTGAGTCCTACCGGGTCCTTGGCAAATTGGTGATACTTGGTAGCTCTATGTTTGCTCTACTTTACTTTATTATCTATTTTCCTTGCTCCTATTTTCTTATGACTCAGATTCTGCTTTCTAGAAACTCATTCAGTGACTCCTTCTGCTGTGAGTCTTCATGTCGAGAGCACATCACCAAAGACCCAGTAAAGGGTTGCCAGAGACTTTCTCATGCCAAAACCTCTTATGAGAGCACTCTCTTGGGCTATCGACTCACGAGTACCTGTGTGGATGCCTGGGAATATGTGAGGCGTGTGGCATGATGAGATCAATCATTCTGAGTTTAGATCAGTTCTGCTGCATGCAAATTATTCACTCAAAATGTTTTTAGGAACAATGTGGTTAGGCTATCTTTTCCACTCTGAAGAGCAATAGACAAGCACTTCTCAGTTAGTGGTCCATGATTTAAGTCTATCAGTATAAAAGTTATGTGTCAAATTTTTCTTGCTCCTGTTAATGTCTGATTTATTTTTTCCATCCTTTTGTTCTTTTTTTATTTTAGAATTTCCAGGAGTCTAGGAAATGTGACAAGTGGACTTACTTGTTTATTATATGAAGTCTATGAAGTATGAAATAGTTTAGCAGATTAAAATTAATATGCATATGTACACAGAACATGTATTACATAGAAATATACATATATATTTATCAAGACTATTCCTATTTAATGTATGGAATGATAACCCAGTAATGATTGTTGAGAAGAAATAGAGGATAATGATTATGAACATATATTATAAAATAATGCTTTTGGAAGAACATATCATTCTGTGCCATCTACTGTCTGATTTTGTTAACTAACTGTATTTAATTTCCCTGTGTGTCTTTCTGTCTCAGTATGAGAATTACACTACTAGTACTTTGGGAGTTTTGTAAAGGCTGAGCGATTGAAATATACATAAAGTAAATATTATGACATTTCCTGGCAAATAGCAAAGGCTTTGTAAATATGACTTGATATTATTTTAATTAATAATTCTTACTAAAATGATTACTACTACCACTACAATGACTTCTTTTCTATTGGACATTTCCTTTTTAATATACACTGTAGATTTGTGCCTATAACTACAGCATTAGTCAAAATAGTCTCATAGGCACCTAAAATAGATAAAAAATAATGGTGCTAACTACAAGCTCAAGTTAGATCTTTATTCAGAGCATATTTATATGTATGTTGTGTTCACTATTAAAATTCAGTTATGATCGCTGTTACTGTAAGTATTGTATAAGAAAGCAGAGGGCTGGTTGTTGCTAAAGTATAGTGATCAAAAGCTTTGTCTCCCCAAAACAGGAGACAGTACATGAGAAAAATCACAAGATCCCCAAAGCATGGTAGATATAAATATTGTTCCTCAAAGCAACATTTATTAAGTATTTGCTTCATTCCAGACATTACTCTAGACCCAGAAAATTCAAAAGTGAATGTGATTGGCAAGGTGTAGCCCTCAGAAGATTGTATTACATGGTAGAGAATGGGGATAAAGGGTAAGAAGGTGTGTCCAAGGAATGAAATACTTAGGGTCCAATGGTAGGGTGTAATTAAAGTGCCAGAGAGATAGAGAAAGATAGGATGAAGCTGCAAGATAAAATAAAAATTGCCTGGTCATTGGCTAGAAATCAAGTGTTCCATATAGAAGGAAGGACATGTGAAGTTCACAAAATAAGAAAGAGTTCCACAGATTCAGGCTAATGAAAGACCAAAGAAGCAGGACGATGACTACCCAGAACACACAGGAAAGAGGAAGGTGGGTTCTCAGTAAGCTGAGCTTATTTTGGACATTAAGGAAAAATCCAGAAAGAATCTTCATTTGATGGTAAGAGTGTGGAATTTTATGATAAGAGCATCCACTGTGAAGTTATACACGGAAGAGGAAAATAATGAAATATATATGTGGTATACATGATGATTCTCATCACCAGTTTACAGTGACTTGGAAAAGACAAGATGGAAGACAGGGGTTCTGCCTTGAGACTATTGCATCAGTATAGTTGAAAGATGACAGTAGTTTGAATTAAGATGCTGATAACAAAAAGCAAGACACATGCTTATGCTTGTGACATATTTTAGAGGCTGACTTCTCAGGTTTCTAAAGAATCTGAAGGGTATGTGGAGAGAAGAACAAGCAAAAGGCAGGATTCAGAATCAAAGCTGACTGTTGTTCTTTTGCTTCACCAAAGGAGTAACTCTTACAAAGAAGCCAAAGAAAGATATGGAAAGATACTATCAACTGTTTCTCAATGTGTTCATTTTGGCTCCTTCAGGCCACCGTTGGCTTGTGAGCTCATTTATTAGACACTACATAGAGGAGCTTTGCAGGTACTTGGTAATGTAGTTCTAAGGACGGATATCTTTCATGTCTCTAAAACCTTTGAGGATTTATATATGAAAGAGTATCAAAATTTAACGAGTCTATGTGAATTGTCATGTAAAATATTGGTGAAGGCTAACACTGGCATACAAAGTTCGAAAACATCAACTACTTAACTAGGCAACAGTTTATCTTAATAGTTATAAAGGTCATTTATAGATTTCCCTAAGTGAGATAGGCTGTTTTTATTAAAAAGGAAAAAATTCCAAGTTTTTTTTTTTCAGTCACCATGGTTTCCCGTTGCTTTCTGATTACTTCCTAACATTGGCTTTCTACCACCCCATAGGAAGGCCTTTCCCACTTGTGCTGCCCCATTTTCTTATCTCAAGAGAAGAGGCAAATGAAGCCATTGCTCTCTTCAGATACCTAGATACTAAATTTTTGCTGTGGACTGCTGGGTCTCAGGGCCCTATCTAGTTAGAACAGTTACTCTTCAGGGGGGCTCAGGACGACAAGTACATTTAGAGAATGTGGTAAAGGTTAGCATGTCTAGTCAGTTAGTCGTTGTCCTGGGAGACTGAGTATCATGACAGGGTGGGGAGTTTGGCAGTAATCTTTGGTGCCAGCAATGCAGCAGGGACCCTCTCAGCTATGTTAACTAGCAAAGCTGTTCCAGAACTTTCTCTCAGTCTATAAGCCTTTGATTCAAAAGGAGCATTCTTTTTCTTTCTTCTGTAGAATTTAAATTGTATGCAATACTAGCTTCTTAACAAGCAAACCTTATCTCTTCTGTACCCTAACCACCCTTGAAGGATTCCCCATTGATATATGTTGCTGGGGAGAGCAATGATTTCATTTCCTTCCTCTATGTGTGGGACGGCTTAGTGGCAGTTTTGTTCAAACTCTTTAGAGAGATCCTGCTGCAATTTGTAAAAGTGTCATTATTTACTTTTTTAATATTCTCAAATGGTGGCAGTTATCTGCCTGGTTATAATAAAAGCATTAAATTTAAGACCAAGAGTGCTTTCTGTAGAATAGCTGCAGCAGGAAGTATTTGCTATTATCAGCTGTAAATCCTTCATGAGCACACCAGTTGTATACCAAACTTTTGCTAGGTAGTGAATGTCACTGTCAGATGGGGCATGCTACCTTTTATTGAAAACTAGAGATGATCACCTCATTGTGAAGGGAGAAATGGAGTTTGCATGATTAAAATGAAGTGTGAGGTCCGCTCCAAGTCCGTGGAGGCCAGAGAAGGGAGGATGAGTTGAAGTTCTTCAGCCCCAGGCAGAGATGATGAATACCTTTCTGCAACTAGAAAGTTTGCATGGGGATTTGTAGCCATGTAACAGATGGAAAACAAATACTCACATGAGGTGATTTTGGAGAACACCGTAAGACTGTTTCCCCTCACTGTTTCTGAGGAATGTTTGAACAGTGTGCAGGTTGTGTGGTCCACATTTTCTGAATCTTTTTTCCTCTTGCTTTTGTACTTGCTGTGCACCAAGATGGCCTCAAATAGTTTTTGTATAAAATAAATGTTTAATCATCTGATTTTAATATCTGCAACATATATATGTTTTTATGTTTTTGATGGATAGAGACAGTGAGTCTGGGTTTTATACTGTCTCTGCTACTTCTTGTAAGTGCAGATCTCTCTGAGGTTCAGATGTCTAACCAGTTTATGTTGATTTCTGCCCTAGCATGAGAATTAAATATAAAGAGGAGGCAAGAGAGTACGTGGCTTTTGTCCATAGCCTTCTTGAATGTATGATTGTAGGCAAGTTATTTTACATCTCTGGCCCTGTCTCCTCATATAAAAAGATGAGATAATGTCTGCACTGTGGGGCAGTTGTAAAGGACATGTATAAAATGCCATATGTATGGTCCCCAAATCAGGTTCCCCCACAGACAGTAGCTGCTATCATTTCAATCTTTTATAGGTACTCCAAGCCGCTAAACAGTTTAAGGTCTTTCAGAATTCATTGTAAATTAGGCTTGTGTTGAAATTGTCTATGCAAGGTATATAATAATCTTATCATGCCCTGGCTTTATAGAGAAGACACATAGCATTGACTTCCAAAGCAATTGCATCATGCCCAAGAATATGAAGCTCTGAAGCTTGTCCTTTATGTATGTAGAACTTCTCAAGCACTAGCCACCTTTGCTGAAGAGGCCTATGCCTGAATTTCAGTGTCCTGTGGTTGCCAGTTCTCAGGAAAAGAACTTCATTTAATTAAGTCCTAGCATAAGGACTCAGAAGACAAATGCAACTTTTCTTTGGAGACCAATTAATCTAAAGTTCCTGAATTTATACCTTCAGTAGTGTCTTAGAAGCCACTTGATGTGGTTAATGTTAGCATGTTAGACACTGAATGATGAAGAAATATAGAAAATGGCAAGAAACAGACAAAAGAACTGAAAGTGGCTTTAAGAATTGAGAGATACTGGGGACAGCAAACATTTTTCAACTAGTTCAGCATTTGGTTTTCTCTTATTTTCTTTCTGAATATTTTGATGTGCAAGTGTACCGCTGTGCTTGTCCCCCTGCTGAACACAAGCTTCCTTAAATAGTGCAAAGCTGATTTGAAGCTCAGTGATGCTTCCTAACTTTCCGGGTGATGAGTTACCCACAAGCCTGGATCACTATAAAACCTTTATTTGCGTCTTAGTGAAAGGAGGAAAAGGGCTCTGCATAGAGGGTCTTCTGTCTTCCTTAGCGGGCATCTTGTCTTAAAGCTAATTTCAATGGAAGTAGTCCTTGGATTTTTGGTCTTGTTTACTTTTTAATACTGACATAGAGTTATCTATCATAGTCTACACTGGAGCCTAATTTTGTAAAGGAGAAGCAAATTTAGCTCCTTCAGCCTTTCCTAAATTTTAAATATAAGAAGAATTCTCTGTTCTTTCTTTGTGCAGTGATTGAGATTAAAGCCAACAACTTCCCAGCTCCCTCTAAATATCTTCCCCATGAGTGATTATTCTTCCAGATTCGTGGTCTTCTGGGAAAAATTCTGCAAAGCGCATTGATTTTTATTTAAATTCCACGATACCCTAGTGTCCCATGTGCTTTGTTGATATTAATGCAAGTCTTCTCTAATTTAAAATGCAGAAGGTGCTGGGCCTACTTGATTTGGCTCGCCAAACCCACTTTTATTATAGATCCTGTCTCACTGAAGAGGATTCTGGGCCTGGTGATGCAATGCTCTGCCTCCCCTCCCCACACACCTGTGTGTACCCTTTGAGCAGGGCTTGCTGAAGGCTTGGGAACCTCCTGGGGATCAACTGTGGCAAGGTAAGATAAAGTCATCTACTTTTCCATCCCTCCTCTGTTTAGTTTTCATTGGTGAATGCAATAACATTTGTAAAAAGAATGGAAAAACATTTATTATTTTTTAGGAATCCTTTCCCATTTCATAAGATGTACACCTCATGGCTGCTATACCCATATTTGCAGTAGATGATCATTAAACCAGAACTTGGTCATTAATTTAAGAGGTGATGTCATGTGAATCTTTGCTTTTACAATTATTTTTTCACTGAAGGCTTTCCCAGACCCCCTAACTTCTGGATTTTGTGGTCTCTTGTTCTTTCAATTCAATAATAATTTACCAGTTTCCTCCGAAACACTGAGGTTCTGAAAAGCGGCCCT
This sequence comes from Myocastor coypus, assembly GCA_004027025.1. NCBI lineage: Eukaryota > Metazoa > Chordata > Mammalia > Rodentia > Myocastoridae > Myocastor > Myocastor coypus. Next base: position 97,115 of record PVJA010001795.1, read on the forward strand.
GGAGTGGGTCCTGACAAATCCTCCCACAGTTTCCGGGAGACCAGCCTGACTCATTCTACTCCATTCTTGAGCAAAGTCAAATTTTCTGAGGGCCCTAGGCTAAGATATCCGGGCCACAAACTGAGCTTATGGGTGACACCAGTCAGCCAGGGACCTGTTGTAGCCAGGTCTACAGGTGTTTCCAATACTTCATACTTCATTTTCAAAAGTGAATCTGAGGAACTGGCTCCTCCATCATGGCTTCACTTGGAAACTGTGGTGCACAGTATCTTGTGCTTATCTGTCAATGTTATAGGAATGTAGTTTCTTGTCATGAATGTACAAGTGGAGAGGAGTTACTGAATTCCATTTATGACCCAGGTGAAGCTGTTTGCTACTGAAAAATATGTTGGCATGAATAAGGACATAGGTATACTTAAAATTACCTTTGTCTGATAGTGGAAGATCTTGGTGTGGGGGATGATAGAATAAGGGCTGAGACATACACCCTTGCAGTGCTGACAAGAAGCGAGTGATCTGACATTCTTGTGCCAAGGTCTGATGGAACATGCCACAGGGATCCATCCTTGGTGAATGAGAAGTTGAGTGACAGCCAAGATATCTGTCATATTTAGGTGGTGACTGTGAACTCTAAGGAAAGCGGTAGTATGCTGAAAGGGAATGAAGGGACCGCGGGTAGTGAACACAGAGGAGGAGCAAGATACAGCAGCACTTTGAGAGCTTTTCTCTGGGTGACAATCCTGGGCTTTGTCACTGATCAGAGGTGTTTTCGTTGTAAAGCAGGAAAAGAGGAAATAATATTTAAAACCAAAGGAGTAAGGAACATCTGAGAAGAGAAGCAGAAGCCCAAATTAAGGAAAGAGAACATGGTAAAGGCCTTTTGAAGGGGAAATTTTCTCTATTCTTTTCACTCAGCCATGAGGAAGAGAACGAATGCTGAGGCCCAGGGAGGGCACCCAGGCAGAGACCCTGAGGTGCAGAAACTCAGACAGCTCATACACGGGGGGAGTCCAGCGTGCAAGTCTGACTGGGCTCAAAAGAGCCGACTGCTGCCACGCAGCTGTGGTTGGAGACATGGTGACAGCCCTGCGGCTGATGGTGAAGAGGCTCTTCAGGGGAAGACAAAGACTAGGCTTCCACAGATAATGTCAGTTAGGATAGGTTTGTTTTTGGAGGAGGGATTTGAAAGGAAAAAAATGAGCATTACAGTTTAATACTCATGGAAATGTCATCATCAGCCATCCAGGCTGTTTTCTCTGTCAGATGCACTAGGCCACGGGCTTCCACGGCACAGTCATCTTCTCTGTGGCAGCCTTACTCTTGTTGGCTTCTCTCTTTCCCCCTCATTCCTCTTTGGGTGGCGTTCTCCACTCTAGAAGCTCCACCAGTTACCTTCTCTAGGTTTGAGTCCTGTTCACTTGTAGGCTCTGCCTTGATCCCTAGGACACCTCTGAATTGACAGACTGACCTAGTCCTCTATGAGTCCTACACATTCTGTAAGAGTGGTCATCTCTGGTATCCACAGGATTTGTTCTCATTCTAGTCACAAAATTCATGGGCAATAAGTCTTTTCTACAAAATGGCATAGTGCTTGTACACCTCCTCCTATGTGCTTTAAATCATCTCTAAGTTATTTCTAACACCTAAAGCAATGCCAATGCTATGTAAATAGTTATAATGTATTATGGAATAGTTATAAGGAAAAATGTCTATATACATTCAGTAGGGATAATTTTTTCTTTTCTTTTTTTTTTTTTGAGACAGTGTGTCATTATCATTCAGCCTATCCTTAAACTCACTATGCAGCCCAGGCTGCATATTATCCTTAAGAATAATAGACCATTTTACATCTCTGATATTTTATTTTATTTTTTATCTTTTTGAGATAGGGTCTCGCTATGCAGTTCAGGCTGGCCTTGAGCTCACTTTCGTAGCCCAGGCTGGTCTCGAATTCGCACCGATCCTCCTGCCTCGGCCTCCCGAGTGCTGGGATTTCAGGCCTGTGCCACCGCGCCCGGCTCATCTTTGATATTTTAAGTGACATACTTCAGAACTATTCTGCTACATTATTCTCTTTAATGGACTGTATATACACCAGATTTTTTCCTTTTCTTTCTTTCTTTTTTTTTTTTTTTAAGACAGGATCTAAGTTAAAACGAAAAGGAACTGGAGGGGTAGCTCCATGGTATAGCACTTTCCTGGAACATGTGAGGCTTGGGGTACAACACCCAGTAATGTAACACACACAACAAACAAACAACCATGAAGTATCTTACTTGTTTTTTTCTCATTGCTGAGACAAGACACAGGTCACTCTAAGCTGAAGGAGAAAGGTTTAGTTAGCTCAGTTTGTCGAGGTTTCAGTCCACGATTGGCTGCTTCCAAGGTGGGATGGATGACAGACAGGCATCACAGAGGAGAGTTGCTTATGGTGGGTTGGCAGAAGATAGCAGAGCAACAAAGGATGGCCAAAGGTTTTTCTCTTTTCTGTGTCTTATCCAGGCTGGTTGGGGCAGGCAGCACTCACCCCCTTAATTCTAGTGCCTTGAGACTAGCACTGCACATGAATCAATGCCAGCACCACACACTCTAGATCCAGCCACCTCTGAAAAAGCCCCACCTACGTCTGCATGAGGCTTAGACCCAGGCCATAATGTGAAGAGTACAGAGAGAATAGCCAGATGGGAGAGACACACGGAGCAAGGCATAGAAGTCGGGGCATAGTGCTTGCATGGCCTCACTGGGCATGCTGTTCTTTACGTCTCTCCACATGCTTAGGTCTCTAGAGTTCCTGGCACCTTGCTTTTAAAATTTTTGTCAGTGTGTGGGGGTGGTGGTGGTGGGTATGATACTAGAAAATAGACCCGGAATTTTCAACGCTAAACTATATTTGTAGGTCTTTGTTTTTGGTGTTGTTTTTGAGACAGGGTCTCATTAGTGCCAAGTTGCCCTAGCTGGGCTCTTTGGGGATTCTATGGAGGCCTCATGATTTAGGCATGATTGACTAAATCCTTTGACATTGATGATCAATTTATGTTTCAGCTCCTTTCCCCACCCCTGGGCTGGGATATGCTATTTAAAGTCCCAAGCCTTTAGTTATGCCTTGGTCTTCCCAGTGGCTGCCCTTCAACCTGTAACTGATTAGGGACATCATCTAACAAACACCTCATTAACTAAGAAGAGATATTGCTAATGCTCTGGACTTTATGAGCTGTGTGAAGACGAAATACACACACACACACACACACACAGTTTCAAGTCACGATGCTGCATGATGCCTACCACAGGGGTGAACTAGGGACCGGCATGTTCAGGTCCACTTTCGCCATCCTGAACCTAGCACTTTGTTTTCCCTTTGAAGTTTGGGTTCTAGAAGGCTTTTGCCTTTTCTTCAGCTTTCTTGGTAAATTTCTTTCTCAGTGCTTATACCTACTTTGCTCCCTTAAATGTAATTATGACATATGCTGAGAATTGTCCCTTGGGTCACCTTAATCACTTTGTTCACAAATCTTGTCTCTAGAAAACCTTCTAAAAACTGAGTCTTTTAAAAGAGCTAGGTTACTTTTAGGAATGCATATTTATTTGTTTTTCTATTAAATCTAGCTGTACCTTTTGTGAGTTTATTACATCAATGCTTATTTGTTTTGTGGATGCATCACTGTCCCCTAGGGAGCCCTTCTTCTCTGCCATGCGTGCCTGTCCTGGGTTGTATAAGTTCCCAGAAGGCAAAAACTGTATCATTTTAAATTGTGCTGCACAACACTGTGCACAAATAGACAGTTAATTCTCAAAACACTAACAGTGGGTAAAGGCACAAAGGAACTGATGCTATCTTAAATGATTTAAATGATATCTTTAATGTATTGATTATCTCCAATTTTTTCCTTTTATAAAAACTGTCAGGAATAAAGATAGTATTTAAAGCATATTTTCTCTGAGGTGCTGGTAAAATCGAAATTATTGTTAGAAGTTCCCTCTTAGGTATTTCTGTTTTCACCCATAAACTGTTACTGTTACATGCTTTTACAATGGTCCCCCTGAGGTTCAAGGCTGAGGATTGATAGTGGTGGCAGGGGAGACACACTTGATCTAGGCTGAGGGTTGGCAAGTGCTTCCATAATAAGTCAAGTAGCAAACCTTTTTTCACACTTGTAGGGCATTCCTTCCACTCTCCTGCTATAATGTGGGAGCAGTTACAGCCTGTAGGTAAATAAATCACAGTGGTATTCTAATAAAACTGATTTACAAAAAAACATCTCCTTAGATTGAGCCTTTAGGTTGTAGTTTGCCAATACCCAACTTAAGTGACTGAATTTTACTGACTTCTCCTGAACTGATTCTAATGTATGTTACAAAAATGAACCGAAGATAAAAGAAAGTTCTAAGTCAAGAGTGCTCAAATAGTTTTAGTGACTTAAAATTCACATTACTGGCTTCCTGCTTTGGTCATTCCCAGGCATGGAATGGAAATGCAATCAATCAATGATAAATTTCAGAGGGAAAATTCCTACTTTCATGTGTCTTCCTCACTTTCATTTGTTAAAGAGGCGGACTGCCCATTGAGCTCAATATGGGCTCCTTCAGTCACTAACTGCCAGAGTTGCTGATCTTCGGTGTCTCTCCACATCTAATCTCAAATATCTTCTTGGTATAAAGCAGATCATAGTTATAATTATCTTCCCCACTGACTTATTAGACTTGCAATTGAATACTGCTCGGGAGCACACTTTGTCATTCAAAACATTAAGCAATATTACATTTGATTCATCTACTCTTTCTGACAAGCTTGAGCAGGATATTTAGCTGATTGCTCCCCAGATATGCGTGTGTGTGTGTGTGTGTGTGTGTGTGTGTGTGTGTGTGTGTGTGTGAGAGAGAGAGAGAGAGAGAGAGAGAGAGAGAGAGAGAGAGAGAGAGAGAATAACTAAGTCTTAAGTTTTGCTTTATGGTCGACATGCACTACAATACTTTCAAAACCTCTAATACCTCAAAATACCTCGAAAACCCAAGGCTAACAAAATATAAATCTTTGGGAAGAGAACTAGGCATTAAAATCTGCTTTAAACTTTCCGGCACATTGTTTTTTTTTATTGCTCCTGAAAAATAAATTACCACAATTTCATAGTATAGCAAAAATTTCCTTTCTTACAGCGTTGTTGGTCAGGAGTTAGACATAGATCTCTTGAACTACAAGCAAGGTATTAACAGAGTGCATCTCTTTCCGGTGGAGAGGTTTTCCCTTGCTTTGCCCTTACCTAGTTTTAACCAACATTCCTTAGATGATGGCTGTCTTCTTTCTTGTCAAAGCCAGCAGCAGCAGGTAAAATCTTGCTACAGCTCATCATCATAGTTTTCTGTAGTTTGGTCTCCCTCCAGTTCAACTCTTTTGCTATCTCTTACCCCTTAAAGACCTTGACATTGGGCCCATGCAGATAATCAAGGACGATTTCCTTATTTTAAGATCAACTCACACTAGTCTTTATTGCATCTGCCATGGAGCCTAATATGTTCAATGATTATGGGGATTATTATGTAGACACTTTTAGAAACCTACTATTCTGCCTTCCACACCAGGTAATTCCATTCTCAATGGAGCATGATCTGAAACTTAGTTAGCAAACGCAAATCATTCTCATATGTGTTCTACTGATGGGCGATGTAAAAACATTCAATACTTAAATAGTAGCTCTTGTTGTGTACTAGGCATTGTTGCTTGGTGGTAATGATTACAAAACAGCTAGGATATGGAAAAGATGTTTAGACAAAGCAAATACAGGTGCCTGGGATATTCACTGGGTCCTTTCCCAAATTTTGAGACCAGATTAGGGTTTCCTGAGACAGTTACATAAGATCTAGGGAGAATGCTTAGTAGTCATAGCTTGAGTAGGTCTTCCTAGGACTTGATATATTATTTTTAGTGATTATCAAAAACTAGCCTGGTGTCTGCTATAACTACTGCTCTGTAGATGTTGAAACTGAGTTTCATAAAGATAATACAAAGAAATCAGCCCATCTTTTGCTCTTTGAATAAATGCTCATAGTTGCTCACCAAAGCATAAGACTTGTCACTCTTCCCTTAGGTACTGGGCAAGTTAATGCTGTCTTGCAAGGGCAATGAGCTTCCTGGACAAATAAAAAACCTAGACATCTGGTGCAGCTTCTCTGGTTCTGACTCTGCACAGCCCTCCAAATGTGCAGGCTTGCAGTTTGCTTTCTGAGCCAGCAGAGCACCATGTTCTCTGCGAAGGTGCAAGTCAGTGTTAATTTTATTGGGCATCACAAGTCTTAGAGCATGTAGTCACTATGTTGCCATTGGCAACACTGAAGTTCATCCGGGTACCACAGTAAAGTGGAGAATACATTCTAGTGCTTTCTGGATCTCAGCAGTAAAGGATCATTTGGAGGCTTCAGAGCCTGCCCCTCCTCTGAAGGGTAACAGATCCAGAGAAGTGCTCTTAGGCTCATTTGTCTGTTTTCCACTCCAGGCCTGGCAGATCCACTTGAGGTGCTTGTGCCACAAATCTGTTTCAGTGAGCTGCTTGACTTCCATAGACAACCAGATTTACCATCTCTCTTGTCAAAAATACAGGTGGTGCTGCTTTCCACATTACTCATTTCTTGCCTGTCATCTGGGTAACCAACACCCACAAACACTGAAGGAAGACAGTATGTAGAATGTTGGGAAATAGCGAAAATTTCTATAGGAGCCTTTTGAGCATTTTTGGGAGGGGTTGCTCTGTTCTAGACATTGATGATCAGAAAATAATAGTAAATTGCAGGGCCGAGGTCTAGTGAAAGTATATGGAGAATTAAATGAAGGAAGTATGGGAGTCTTAGAACATTTAGGAAGGAGCTTTAGTCCATATTTAAGCATAGGGGCCAGAGAGACAGCTCTGTGGCACAAGTGCCTGCCCGACAAGTACAAGGTCAAGAGTAAATAAATAAATAAATAAATATAAAGATATTTAAGAACAGATAAGGATTTCTAGAGGAAATTATGCTCCCAATGATGCAGGTATTGAGAAGTTAAATAATGTTAGATAATAGCCAGAGTGCCTATTCTATGTCATTAGTATCTTATCCTTAATTCATATGAAAAATTATGTAATGTAACCACCACTTTATAGGTACAGTCTCTACAGATTAAGTTTCATAGGAGAGCGAGAAAGTGGAATTATGTCTGGGAAGCCTCTAAGGCTACAATGTTTAATATAGTGGCTATTAATCACATGCACCTATTTATATCTTTTTTTTTTTTTTTTCTTGTTTTCAGAACCTTTGTTTGTTTATTCACTTATTTTTATGGCCGGCTCAGCCCGCCCCGAGGGCAGGGCTGGCGCAGCATGTGGTGCCGGGGATTGAACCGCAGTCCCTGAAGCCGCCCAGGCTTTCCCAAGCAGGTGCTTTAGACCACTGAGCCATCCTGCCTTACCTATTTACATGTATTTTATTTTATTTTTCTTGAGATAATGTCTCACTATGGAACCCAAGATAGTTTTGAACTTACTATGTAGCCCAGGCTGTCCTTAAATTCAAAGTCATCCTCTTGCCTCAGTCTACTGAGTACTTGGATTACAGTTGTGTACCACCACACCTGGCTACCTATTTATTTATTTTCATTCATTTTAATGAGAACAGAAAGATAAAACAGCAATGAAAGAGAAAATTGGGTTAGTGGGATGGTTACTATAATTAATATATTGCATATTGTTGTTTTCATAGTAGTTATTCAGAGGACAAGATGCAGACATATCTTGTCTAAACAATATTAGTACAAATTTTTATTCTCAGTGAACTAAGAGAAAGTAGCTATATATCTATCCTAACTCTCTCTTGTGTGTGTGTGTGTATATCTATATATATGTGTGTGTATATATATATATATATATATATATATATAATTTTATTTTTTTCACAATACAACAGGTTCTTTATTTACACTTTTATGAAGTTAGTGACACGTGAAACTAAGTTGCTTAATAACTGATAGCTAATTTTAACCAGTTGGCCACCTATTTAAATCTTTCTTTGGACTGAGTTAAAAGAAAGAAGTCTTCAGTCACATTGACTGTATTTCAAGTACACAGCACCCCATGTGGCTGCCATAGCAGACAGTGCAGATTAAAAAACAGTTTTTGAACTGCAGAAAGGAAGTTATACTGAACAGTACTGCTCTAGAGTACCTATTAAAACATTCTAGATCTGCTGGGTCTGGTGGTGCACGCCTGTAATCCCAACACTTGGGAGGCTGAGGCAGGATGATCGGTGTGAGTTGACCAGCCTGAGCTACAAAAGTGAGTTCAAGGCCAGCCTGAACTGCATAGCAAGACCCTGTCTAAAAAGACAAAAAAAAAAAAAAAAAATCTAAAGTTTTACCTGGTCAGAAACAACATCAGCACCAAATGGTCATCTGAGTTTCCAAACCAGAAACAAACATAATTTCTATGCCAGTACTTTTGTTCTGCTCTTTAAAAATGACAAGATGGAGGAGAGTGAAAGATTTTGAGAGAGGATTTCATTCCATTTGTTTAGATGTGTAGGAAGTAGGGGAAGAATTCCAGGTCTCATGTGACAGCATTCTTGGAGGAGCACATATTCCTCTGTATGAGTGTCATCTAAAAAAGAATTCAGGTGGCGACTTTGGCTTGGGCTTAGCATGGATAGTTTTAGCAAAGTAAAGCACAGTCCTCATCTGAATTTCTAGATAAATCATTGCATGGAGATTGTACAAAATTAAATGGTTCAATCTGTCTGCATTAGGATAATTTCTAGGTGAAAGCTAAACATTCTTACATAGATAAACTAACAATTTGCTACCAAGGAGTCACTCATTTTTATTTTGTGAAAAGATGAGACAAAATTTCATATGAAAATAAGAAAACAATAGCAATAGTTAATACACTGTGTATCATCATCTTCAAACTAGTCACTCAGAGTATGAGACAAAGATAAAACAGATTTTTTTTTTTCTTACAGGAAAAACAAACAAAATGGCACAAAACTTTTTCAATGAATTAAGGCTAGTAGTAGAAATGAAACCAGTTAGCATATATACTAAAATATTTTTGAAACAACAGAATAGGTAATTTGAAGGAATGCTTCTAACTTTTCCATAATTTCTATTTGTCTGTCTTCTTTATATATTCTCTGTGTCTTTTTTTGTCACTGTCTATCTATCTATCTATCTATCTATCTATCTATCTATCTATCTCTTTCTTTCTTTCTTTCTATCATGAGTTTTTCATGTACAAGCAACTATGTGGTAATTTAAGCTTGTCTGTCTCACTGAGTTGACATTATGTCCTTAAGTTGATTCATTCTCCTAAGAAGGCCACAGGTTCTCTTTCTTTATGGCCCAGTGGCACTCTGTTGTGTGTGAATGCCACACTTTCCTCTTTCATTCATCAGTTTAAAGATGTATATGCTGTTTCCATACTCTACCTTCTATCAATGGCTATAAACATGGGTGCCTGTTTTTCTTAGTTCATTGGAAAGACATTTTGTGCTCATATCCATTTGTTTCTTCTTTGCAAGGGAGAATACTTGCTGTTAGCATTTTGTACCCTGAGAAACTACTTTGAAGGTAACAATACATGGTGTATTAGCTGTTTTTGTTCTCTTATTATTTTGAGATTTTATTTTAGTAAGAACAAAAGAAAAAAATAGGTATGTAACTATTACTATAAGGTGATGTCTTTGACTCTTTCAGAAAGATACAAAAAAAAAAAAAAAAAAAGAGTAGCTGGGTGAAATGGAATTTTACCTTTTTGAGGAATCTCCACATTGATTTCCATAGTGGTTGTACTGATTTCTGTTCCTGCTGCAGTAGAAAAGGATTGCTTTTCTTTGTAGCCTCTTCAGCACTTGTTACTATTAGATTTCCTGATGATAGCCATTCTTTCTGAGAGAAGATGGAATCTTAGTGTTTTAACTTTCATTTCTCTAATAGTCACTGATGCTGCACATTTTGTCCTGTGTTTATTGGCTCTTGGTAGTTCGTCTGTGAATTGTCTACCTATTCTTTTCAGTTACCTATTTTTTAATTTCATTTTTTATTTTACTTTGGGGGATGTGTCAATTAGTGCTCACTAGAAAAGCAGATCTAGTGTAAAATGTGGAAGGATTTATAAGGTTGGCTTTCCACGGCCACCTGCAATGGCAGGTGTATAAGACCGCAAACACCTGCCTGCACTGGAGATCAGAGGCTCAAGGTCTGGATCTGATTACTGAGTTCCCTATGAGTTCATCTCAGAGGGCCCAAGGTTTTGCTCTGCAAGGCTGAAGACTGTGCTAAAATTCTAGAGATGAAGATTCAAGGTAAAAGCAAAGACAAGCTGCTATGAAGAAATAGGGGCAAACTTTCCTTCTTCCTCATTTTTTCTTTCATTCAGGCTACCAGCCTATTTGTTGGTGCCTCTCAGACTCAGGGTGGCTCTTTCCTAATCAGTAAATTCATCCAGCTATCCCCAGAACTATGCTAAGCCAATCAGTTGGGCATTTCTTACAAACTCACACACTCAAAAAGCCATTTAGGAACTGCCCTTACCTAGAATAAAAAGGTCTATGATTTTAATGAAGACATGTAAGCCACCTGTTTACTGACCTATGGCATTTCAGACCACTAATGCCTACTAGGTGCCAGGCAGAGGCAACAGCTGAAGCAGAACCGCTGCAGTAAGTCCCATCTCTGGCAAACTCTTCCCCTCTGAAGGTTACATCCACCAAATGAGGCTTCCCACCACAGAATAGAGACCCTGTGCACTTGATGCTGTCTTCAGTCAAGTCAGCCTCCAGAGCTGCTTAGGATCTGTAGCTTGGCCCCTCTACCTTCTGCTCCTGTACAGATTAGATTGAGGGAGAGCTAAACTGGTGGCAGCAAGAGGGGCGGGGTGCATGAAAACTCTCGCCTTCCACCTCCCACGTGCGTCGCATGAGGCCTGGGGCCTGTGTTGGCCAGTACTGGGCCATGGGGTCCTCTGTGCCTCGCTACTATGTTGCCACGGTCCAGTGTCTGTCTGCCAAGGTTTAGAAGAAGAGGGCATATTTTTATACAGAGCCTTAGAGAACTTTATTTGTTTAGTAGAAGTTTACTTTTGTATAGTGCACTATACTTTGTTAAGGGAGTTTTTATGCTTCATATCTTATCATTTCAAAGTCACTCTAGAATAGAGGTTATCCAAGAACTGTGATCTGTAATGAACAGATAAGGGAAATAGGTTAGTAGGAGGTTATGCCCGAAGTATTATAATCTAGTTTTATGTACACACCTCTTGCTGTTTCCTAATCTCAAGTTATTTCTCATAGACTAGAACAGAAAAGCAATCTCACAGGAAAGCTAGTCTGTAATTACTGTTTTCTTTCCATTTAGAAAGTTAACCCCCTATCCAGCTCATATTAATGAAGCTTTATTGCTGTCAAAAGTTGTTAATTTAAGAATGATTCAAGAGATTTCAGTAGCATGTGGAGTCATTTATTACAGGAACCTAACTTTTGGTTTCGATATTAAAACCATAGGAGACAACAGTTTCTATTGAATCACCTAATAGGGACTAAGCCCTAACCAATAGGGACTAAGCCCTAGGCTAGTAAGGAGTAAGTGCCTAAAATAATCTTAGTTTGAGGATTACTTGGAAATTACGTTTTTAATCATTATCACAGGGCATTGAAGTGGAATGGTTTAGTTATTGATGGTCCTTGTAGCCATTGCGGTGTGATAGATGTCAACAAACACACATGGAATGCACTGTCTTGCTCTAGTCTTCAAATAGAGATCAATGACTATTTCATTTGTTCCACCCTGCCTCCAGCCCGTGGCTGCAGCCTCCATCCTGAGTGGCTCAATGATTAATGATCCGTTGTAGGTATTAATGCCTCTGGTTTGGGTACTCTAATTATAGTAGCACATTGGAGCCAAGCTTCTGGAGTGGATTTGAGATTGAAAGATATTTAAAAAGCAGGTGATTGGTCCTATGCTTCCACTTCTTTCAATTTAACCATAAATCAATTGTGAATGATTTTTCCACTGTAATTTTTCATAGGATTTGAACTTGGGTAATGAGCATCCCTATCCAGACAGAAACTCTGATTTTCCTAGATGCTGTTGGAAAGAAGATGAAGATTTATGAAGGGTCTGGGAGGCAAATATATTGCCTTTCTTATCCTCTGGTATTTCCCCTTCTTTCCAGTACTTCAACCCTGACAAGTTTCAGCTGGCACACATGGCAGATAGTATGGGGGAGATGGGAGAGCTCCAGTGTTTCTTGACCTACTTTCCCAGTGGCTGTACAGTTGCACACAGAAGTTGATACTATATAAAGTACCACCATGTTCCACACTAAAGAGAACATATGGGGAAGCCAAGAGCACATTTACCTAAGCAGTGCCAATTTTTGTACTGGATAAGTCTGTTGACTTCAAGTTTTTAATAAAATATGGGTCAGCTCCAGGTGTTTCTACCACCCAAGAAGTTGCCATTAGGGCTGTGAAAAAAAACTCCAAGGAGTCCTGGGTGAAAAAATAGGCTTAAATTGGAATCACATTGACAAATGCTTTTTCCCTAACTAGAATGCAGCTTACGCAGCTGTGGGTCATGTGATAAATCTGTGCTTGAGAAAAACCTGCCTTGCTGGTTGTGGAAAAGCACAGTTAATATCTGTATATTTTTTTAAAGCATTTTATTGTATGGGAAATAGACTGGCAGGAACAAGGCCTGCTAAAACAAATTCTTACAGATATCCACATGCAGCAAATACAGGTGTTTACTCTCAGTGTATGCACAGTGTATGCAGTGTATGCAGCTGTCCCCCAGGTCTGTCTGTCTGTCTGTCTGTCTGTCTATCTATCTATCTATCTATTTATTTTTAAACTTTATTTATTTATGTTGTGGCCAGCTCAGCCTGCCCTGGGGGTGTGGCTGGTGCAACACATGGTGCCAGGGATTGAACTGCAGTCCCTGTGTTTGCCTCTGCTTGCCTTAGCAGGTGCTTTAGACCACTGAGGTATCTCGCTGGTCTCCAGGTCTTTTTTAGATATTTAATTGCTTTGATAGCTGTAAGACTGGTAGAAGTCCTGTATGCTTGATCAATCTATTACACTTATGTATTTAAATCAAGTGTGATATATTAACAGTTTTATGTTTTAAGTCTGTAGATATTTGGAAATAGTAACCCTCTTCTGTAGTAGTTACATTCCTCTGGAGATGTAGAACCAAGAGAATATAGATATATAGAAGGCTTTCTTATGGGGGACTGTAATTATATTGACCAAAAAGAAAGAAGGAAAGAAAGAAAGAAAGAAAGAAAGAAAGAAAGAAATCCCTCCCATAGTCTTCTCCCTGAGAGCTTGAAACTCAGAAGAGCCAATGCTTCAGATGCAATCCAAACTCAAAGGCCTAAGGAGCAGGCAGGGTGTTATGGTTTATGTCTAGTTGTCCCTGCAAAGCCTCATGTAGTCATTGGGCGCGGACTTCTATAGATGGAGACTTGACTCATGAGTCACTGGGATTATGTGTTTTACTACTGATGGGATGATCGGTCTACGTAGGGCTGGGACTATGGGTGTGATCTAGGACGGATATCCTAAGGCAGAGAGCTTGATAGGAACATAAAGAGAGACAGAGAGACAGACTAGAGCTGTCGCTCTGCTGCCGTGTTTGGTGGGCTACTTCTGTCACCATTTTGCTGCTGTTCCACCACCATGAACTGGATGCTCTCCACCCTGTTCCATTTAGCCTTGGGCCAGCTGAATATGTACTGAAACCTCCAGTAACTGTGAGCTAATAAACCTTTCCTTCTTTCATCTTGAGTGTCACTTATTTGTCCCAGCAATGAGTAAAAATTAACTAAGACACAGGGCAGAGGCATAGGTCCAAGTCCAAGACTGGAGGCCTGAGATGCAGTGCTGATCTGTGAAGTGAGGAGTAGGGGCTGGCTTACCAGCTCAACCAGACAGGGCACACTCACCTTCTCTGTGTGTTTTATTCTATACAAACTGTCAACACATGGTTTGGTGACCCACATTGGCAGATCACTCAATCTCCTTTGCTAATGTTGCCTAGAAATGCCTTCACAGATATACTAAAATATAATGCTTTACCAGCTTCCTAGGACCCCCACAATTCAAATCAGTACATAAAATTATACATCACACTCTCTTTCCCTCCTGCTTTTCTTTTAAAAATATCTTTTCCCTTGCTACTTTCCTTTTTAAAGTATCTCTTGAGCCGTTATTGGGTACAAAAACACTAAATTAGCTTTGGGTGGTTAGGGTAGTGGAAGGGAAAGGAATTTTTGAAAGTAAGGTTGATTTCTTGCCTTCAAAGATTGTGCCTTTTGTTATGGAAGTGCACGTGTTTTGTTATTTTTATTGCCAGCACAAAATCTTGTTTTGAGTACCATTGTCCCTTCAAATAAATTTTATTTGAGGACATTAAGTAGCTGAAAAACTCTTCAGAATGTCTAGGGTTGGAGGTTCAAATGCCATATGCCCAAATATAACAGCAGCAGGGACAAATGCCCAGAGACAAGACGGTCTAGGGAAAGTCCTACTGAAGCTGCTTCTCAGTATGGGGCAGAGAGGCACACTGTCAGGCAGAATTGCCATCAAAAAAGAGATCCCTTTCAAACTATCAGAAGAGCCAGTCTCCCTCAAAGTATCTGTGATCTCTGATTTCTTCCGTCATTTTATACCTCTTGCAGGTAAACCTACTTAGGAAAACAGGTCATAACCTTTATCTTAACTACAAACAATCTGAGTTATGGTGTTAGCTTTTTCAGACCCTGTTGCAAGCAGGTTGCATTGGAAGATCTGGAATCTGTTTGATGGAAATGTGTCTAGACCACCCACCACTGGGTTGTAGATTCTCAGATCACCACAAGAAATTGTGTAAATATACCAGAGAGAACGATAGTGCTGAAGGGAAACCCAGTGAATCTATCTGTCCTTAGCAAGGCAGAAAGATATTCAGAGAAGCTGCGGGTGTAACTGGTGCACATTTTTAGAGCCCAGTACAAAATGAAATTATTGATCTCCTTTACCAAAAGTTATCAAGATAGTGATAGCAGTAATTAAAACAAAGAGGCGGAGCTTATGTCCTAATATATGTTTTGTGTATGATAAACATGTATATTTGAAAGCCAACTGAGTAAAACTATTCTCTTGAATTTTTGAACACTTTTATCAGTGAATATTCCCAAGCAGTGGAGCATCATTGAGAAGTCTCAAAAGATGTCTACGTGCTTCTTCCAGATGTTCTGAATCATCTTTACCTCTTGTGGGATCAGGTACACTGACATATGAAGTAGACTTCCAAAATGAGAAATAAGTGTTCACAAAAGCTCACCCTGTATGTTACTAGCACTGTAACTTGTGTCTGGTACTCAGATAATTTTAATTATGAATAAAAACAAAGCAGCTGATTTAACAGTGGAATTCAGGTAATACATGAAGCTCAGAAAAGGAATAATAAATACAGTTCATATCAGCCAATTCAGACTATCTATGGACCATTGAATTTCTTCTTATTCCAACTTGTTCCTTACTTACCATGCATATTTAGTTTAAACTCCATCTCCTTCCCGGCTGCCCTGATGTAAGCAGTGTTCCCCCAAGATGAGCCTTTCCACATGCCATTTCTGCATTTTAGCCCGCCAACATTAGATTGAAGCTTTTGAGACTGAGTCAAAACAAACACCTCCGCCATTCACTTGTCAGTGTCTAGTGTTGCGCTCCAGCGCTGAATAAGCAACCAAAACACCAACTGTGCAACTCACTTCTCTGCCTTTGCTTAGGCATGAGAGTGATAATCATGGTGATCATATTGGTGACCCTGCAGAAAGGTGGTGAATGACTGAAGTTTTCCAACTCTGTGGAAGGCAGGTACTTATGCTCCTGAGTCTGAATGAGAAATCAGCGAGGTAGAGACCATAGATCAAACATGAGTCTTCATATGTTCTTCATTTCATAGTTAAAGCTTTATTAGAACCCAGCCATGACCATTTACTTCTGTACCATCTAGGGCTACTTACTTTCCTCCTGTGACAGCAGAGTTTTGAGTAATTATAACAAGAAGTACATTGCCTGTAAAGCCTAAAGTGCTTACTTTGTGTCCTTTTAAAAAGGAAGCTTTCTAATCTGGTCTAGATCATGACCAAATACATATATGGTTTGAGAATATTTAGGAATAGTGTCCTAAAAGACATGAACCTGCTTTTAAAGAAAATTTCCTCTGTGTACTACACCAGGAAAAATCCTCAAAGGCAGCCTAACCCTGAGCTTTCAGCTCCTGAAAGAGAGGGTGGCATTCATCTTTCCACTATGAAGTGCCACCCTACAGGGCTACTGCTGGCAAGGCCATTATGCAAATGCAGCCTCATAGCTTCATGATGTCGCATGGGAAGCATTTGCACAAATACAAATTGCATTAGGGCCTAAATGCAATGTCTATACTTCAGCCACTTTATGAAATTGTTTAATCACCTGGACATTTTTCACTCTGTTTACCAGGAAAAGTGAAATAGAGAATTGAGCAATTTTCTCGTCCATTTGATCAATGTAGATGGACAACCTGGATGTAGATGGACAACCTGGACACCTTTCATTTAAAAAAATACATACATGCGACTGTTCTCTCCCAATTGCTAAAATTTTTTATTTATTTTACTAAACTACCCAGTTAATTACTCCAATTTTCCAATCTATTTTACCATTGAAGCTTCAGGCTCTTCAAATTTTTCATGTGATTGGTACAGTTGAGGTCTGATTATACCGTAAATAGATTTTCAGTGTAAGTTTCACGTTTGTTTATCCATCTATTTGCTGGATCTTTTTGATTTATAGCTTAAAAGTTCAAATTTCACACTTGCATCAATTAGGGACCACTATAAAATACAAAAGGAAAGAAGAGAGATTGGAATGAGAAACTAAGAACTGGGTCATTGAGAACAGTGTCCTGTTGGTGAAAGAAAGGTCTGAAGGGCCTTTGAAGTGACAAGCAGACCATAGACTGATGCTCTGCAGTAGCTAGGAGGGTGTGAAGGAAAGCGGAGGAGGGTAAGAGTCATGACTGGCCTAACAAAGTTGGATGACTGAAAGGCAATGCTTTACAGAGAGCCACTAGCTTATAGTCAAGTTATAGTCAAGAGTAACCAATCTGAAAAATCAGAGCTGCATATGAATTCCAGCATTGTTGTCATTTAAGGGAGAACCTTGATTGTGCAAGATGAGGTCTCACTCAGTCCTACATGGTCCAATAGAGTGGACCAATAGGTGGCCACTCACTTCTTCAGGTATTCAAGAACTTTCCTATTCCCAGGGGTTGATGAGAAGTTTCAAGTTAGACAAAGCAATGCTTGTGTGTAGTGAGGCAGATCAGGTCAGGGCAAAGATGGGCCCCTGTCTTCCTTGAGTAGACATCCACACACATCATAATGGCCACTCTAGGTAGCAATTCTTGGTGCAATCAAAGACATATATATATAGATGTAACAAAATCAGAAACCCTGCTTCTACCATGGGTGGTACTTGTTTTAGGGCAGATACTGGTTTGTGGTTTCACAGCTTCCTGTTTACATAGCCTTTCTCCTTGCTATTTCCCTGCTCATTTGTACAAATGATTTGTACATTTTTGAAGAGAGGCTTTTATATTTAAGAGTGAACTATTTTTGAAGTCTTTGCTTCCTGGTTTCTTCAACATTGACTCATGAATTCTAGAAAAGTTCCCTTGGGGTTTTCAAGAAGGAATTTTGTGTGAAGAAAAATATTGCAAATGTTATAACCTGGTCAAAGTGGTTATTAGCTTTGGTGAGTCAAAGCGTTATTGAGTTTGAGAAGCAAGGAAACTGTGCCTTAGAACTTAGATTCAGAAATTCTTCAGAAGAATATTCATGCCAGTTGACTGCAGTAAGTTGCTTTGAGATATGAAGGGAGAGATGAATAAAGGTAGACTCTAGAACATCAGAGGAAGAAAGACTACATAGATCAAGTTGCGGACACCAAAAGTTAAAAAGGTCAGAAACCTTACCAAGTTAGGAAGCTACGACTCTAGCAAGCAGGGCATTAGCCTGTGTCTACTGAGTCAGGTGCTGAGGAGCGAGTTGGGGAGAGGTTATTGGAAGAGGCCAGCTAAGGTGGAGAATTAATGTATTTTAGAGAACATTTTGCAAATGACTGACATCCTTCGAAAGTTCAGGCTTCTATGAGCAATTCAGTCATAAGAGGCTTTCACAAAAATTTGATGAGTAAATGCCTGAAGGATTAGTTGTTGACATGTCTTGAAGAAAATATAGGTCACCATAGGTTATCAGGCAACTCAGAGGGAATATGAGGTCACTCTAGCTAAGAGGATTGACCTGAGCAAGGGTGGACTTAGAAACCTGGCATATCCTGAAGACGTGTAGCAAAATGGTATGTTAAAGGCAGTGCATCCAGGAATTAGTGTGAGTTCTGAGACTTTCAGTGCAGTTTTTCATTGTTTTTTTTTTTTTTTTATTTCCTTCAGATTTAAGGATACAAAGTATTTACCACAGAGTTCAACTTACAGTTTTTTTAATCTTAAAATACAGACTATACTGGTGAAATTATGGCCACTTTGGTGAAATTTTGAAAATATATTGTAACTCTTCACCGTTTGTTCCCTCATCCAACTATATGGCATTTTATGCAAGTATTAATACACACATATTACTTGAAGCTGCACATTTGAAAATGCAGGTTTTGACTCAGTAGGTCTGGTCTGCATTTCTCTCAAGTCCCCAGGTGACTCATGTGGTTCTGAGGACCTTGCCTGAAGGAGAAAGGACCAAATGAGGGGAACTGGGTCGCGAGAAGACATTTAGTAACACAACCAGAACAGTCTGAACTCCAGCTTTGGAACTTATGAACTAAAAGACTTGGAGAAGTCATTTAAGCATACTGGACCTTGTTTCCTCCTCTAAAAGAGGTATAATGGCTCTGTTCTCTCAGGCATCGTTCTGTGGAGTAGAAGGCCACATTCTGATGGAGGTCTCATACTTTTGAAGCAGCAGTGTATGAAACAGGGCTCTGGGCCATGCCATCTACCACTTACGACTTCTTTCCTTCTCTGTCTCTTACACCTATGCTCCAGACCACGTTCTCCCTTTCAAGATGCTCCTTTTTAAACATATAAACACTGAAACAGAGATATCTGTCTCCTTTGCCTATGTCTCCCAGTTATTTATTTTGCTATGTGTCCACCAAACTATGCATGACCTTAACATTCAAGATGTTTGTCCTATTAACTGAACTGTATTACATATTTCACTACTTTTCCTATTGCACTTGAATCTCTAGAAAATTGTATAGTTCTTTCCAGTAGTTTCCTACTAACCCTAATCTAAATTTTTGCTATGTGGTTGTCTGAGTACAGTACACCTGTCATTCTTGCTTTCTCTAAAGCCTTTGTTACCATCCTAGAGGTAACAGTATTGTCAACTGTTACAACATAATGTGTACTTGTTTTCTCTGGAGTATTTTTAATGTTCCTGTGTGTACACAGTGTTCCATGCACTATATTTCAAAATTTTTCTTCTAATTTATTTATTTTTTAAATAATACAAAACAGTGATAGAGAAAAGCCAGCAGAGGAAATGACACAAAAGTCCACTAAACAAAGTAATAGCAATTCAACAGTGGCTGCTGTATTACATGATGCTACTTTCAAGTTAGTTGTTCAGATTACCAGAAATAAACATGAAAAATTCATTTAAAGAAAGTAAAACAATAACAAAGAAGTCATAAGAAATTCAAAAGAGGAAAATCAATAGTAAAAAGAAAAAAAAGTTGAGCGTCAACTGCTCCTTTTAGAAGACCAGCCAAAATTGACAATACAATTTTTCAATCTGTTCTGCATATGGCCCTAAATATATCTTTTTCCCTTCTGGCATTTGTCCTTTTTCTTATCTAAGATTTCCCTTCCCATTGGACATAGTATCTGCTGTACCTGAAAGGCAGGTTCATTACTATGATTTAGTTCAATTCTTCCTCTTTCAGTAGATATGGTAGTATGCAGTTGGTAGTCAAACAAAGTGAGAATTTATAATCCATGTCCTTCATCTTAATTTTACATCAGTTGAATGCTCCTAACAGGAAGATTATAAGGCTGCTGAGGAGAAGAATACCAGCCTATTTAGCTTTCAGTTTCTGACACTGGCAAGATAAGAGTGCATCACTGCCTGCTAAATTATTTTATATTTTATTTTATTTTTTTGTGGCTGGCTCTGCTAACCCTGAGGGTGGGGCTGGCCTATCATGTGGTACTGGGGGTCACACCATGAACACTGCACTTTGCCTAAGCTTATCTAAGCAGACACTTTAGACTGCTGAGCTAACTAAATATTCTCCAGTAACTGAGTAAACTGTGCCTATTTTAAAGATGTTCAGAAAAAAGAAACATGACATATCATTCCTTGATAAATTGACTTCTCAAACTTCTTTGGGTATAACTTAATTCACCCGAGCTGAGCTTGATATTCAAATGCTTTTTTTTTTTGAGGTAGGATTTTGCAGTGCAGTTCAGGCTGGTCTTGAACTCACTTTGTATCCCAGCGTGGTCTAGAACTCACAACGATCTTTTTGCTTCAGCCTTCTGAGTGCTGAGATTATAGGTGTGTGCCACCACCAGCTCTCAGATGGCTCCTGTTTTGATTTTGACAAAACTTTAGTATATAGACAACTTGATCTTCTATGACTTCTGGTAAAAATTTTGTTACTCAAGTGTAAAAGTGCCCAGTTTAATTTTAAATACTTGAAAACAAGTATTTTAGGGCTGGAGAGATAACTCAGTATAATACTCAGTATAATAAGTGCTTCCCTGGCAAGCGCAAGGACATGAGTTCAACCCCCAGTTCTGATATATATATATATA